>PVJC01000948.1:70249-105445 GCA_004026665.1 Murina feae | reverse complement strand
TATATATATGGAGAGAGAGAGAGAGAGAGAAAGACTTTTAAAAATTAACTAATTAACACCTCAACGTAGCTGGGTCCATGGTCAAGCACTGGAAGCATTACCCCAAGATGATGATGAAGGCATGGGAGTAGGCGGCGAGAAGTGCAGGCTGTAGGAAACTAGAACTCTAAAGCAGGATGCGGTGAGGACTAATTTTACATGTCAGCTGGATGGGGCTGCAGCATACTAGAGAGAGGGTCAGGCATTATTCTGAATGTGTCTGTCTGTGGGGATGTTTCTGGATGAGATGAACATTTGAAACAGTAGACTGCGTGAAGCAGATTGCACTCCCCAATGTGGTGGGCCTCACCCAATCAGGTGAAGGCCTGACTAGAAAAAAGGCTGACCTGGGACATCAGTCTTTGTCCACCTTCATTCTGTACATGAAACACTAGCTCTTCCTGAGTCCCAAGCCTGCCAGCTTTCCGACCAGGACTGCACACCAGCTCTCCGGGGTCCCAGCTGCCCACAGCAGCCCACAGAGTCATGGGAGTCGATTCCTCATAACACACACACACACACACACACTGGCTGTTTCTCTGCAGAGCCTTGACTAATGCTGAGGGCAACTGAGACTTAGTAGAGAAGCTTTCCCTGCCACACCTCCCTCTTACCCCCGCCCACCCTCACCATGGCACTCCCCGGCCTTCCTGTTGCTGTAGTCTGGGCCTATGCTGCCCCAGTAGACTGAGCTCTGAGGGTAGATAAGAGCCTTATCCACAGCACTGGGCATGTGTCAGGTGTTCCACAGAATCAAGAGAGAACTCTGACAATGGATCCATCAGTCCGGGCCCAAAGCTGCAAAAGCTCACCCTGGCTGGTATGGCTCAATTGGTTGGAGTGTCGTTCTATACCCTGAAAGGTAGTGAGTTTGATTCCATTAGGGCACATATGGGAGGAAACCGATATCTCTCTCTCTCTCTCTCTCTCTCTCTCTCTCTCTCTCTCTCTCTCTCTCCCTCCCTCCCTCCCTCCCTCCCTCCCTCCCTCTCTCCCCTACCTCTCCATTGTTTCCCCTCCAAAATCAATAAGCAGACCCTTGAGTGAAGATTACATTCTTTAAAAAGGAAATTACAGGTCGTTAAGAGGAGTGAGGATGGAGGAAAGGTCCCTGCACCTGGCCTGTCTGCTGGTCATGGCCACGGTGGAGCCTGAAGAGTGAGGACGAGCAATGAAGAACTGGGACCAGCGCTCAGGGACTCTGGCCACAAGGCCCAGGGCTCCTTGGCTATTTCCCTATTTCCTCTCCAGGTGGTCAGAACAGAGGTGCTGAGAGGCAGGGCCCCCCGTCGGTGCGCCCCCACATCGCCAGGCGTCTGGAGTCAAGCAGCATGTGCCACTTCCAGTCCGTTACATCTCCGAAGCACAAAATCTATCGCTAAAGCCGAGAATATCACTGAAGGTTAATTATGAGAAACTGAAAGGTTATTTTTGCATATCTCACCTCTTGGACAAAAGCCACTTCCTCGTTATCAAGTTGGAATATAAATGAACCTGAAAAGCACTTAAAATGCCACCAACTCTTTAACTCGATTCTGCCATTAGATACACACCCTGGTCTGTTTGTGATGGGAGTCTGTCCCTTCTCCATCCTCCTCAATACTCTGGCCTGAAGCCACTCGAGTCCCGGCCCCATCTCTGAATCAGGGAGGGTGGTCAGGACTCTCGTCCCCAGGGAGCTGCGTCTCTCCTACCTCTCCCCGCAGCCGGGCCTGTTAAAGGGGCCACGGAGACTCATTTGAGCACCAGCCAAGGGCACACACGGGATCCCAGCACAAGCCCACACCAGGGGGCTCCCACCCCTTGCCCCCTGCCACAGTCCTCTACCCCAGCCATCAGCCCCAGGGCTGCTGCTGAACCTGCCTGTCTGTGGTTTCTGACAGAAGCGATGATTCCGGCCTTAATAAAGTTGGACTGAGTACCACTGAATAATTCATCTGCACTCACTGCGTCTCGGAAAGCTGCCGCTTCTCTTGCTGAGGCTACACTTTCCTGGATGAATTGGAAGCCCAGGGGAAGGGCCAGCAGAGACAGGCCAGGCTCCCAGAGACTGCCTGGGAGCTTCCACGGGTGGCACCAAGCGAGGACGAGGACCACAACCGACATCCCCGAGTGGCCACAGAAAGCTGGGAGGCCTGCACCTAGCCACCCCATTGTGAAGACGCCAAGAGGAAATAAGCAAATGGCCCTGTGCTTTGCGGTGTCTTGACCTTTTCTGAGCCACAGGACAAGGACCTGAGGAAGTGGCATCCCCTGAGGATCGCCGGAGCCAAAGGGACCAGCCCAGCTCCATGTGACCACCACCCACTCTTCACATGGCCAGGACCAGAGTGAGCAGGAGGCTGCTGGGCCAGAACATGCCACCAGGCCCAGAGGAAAGGCACACATCAGGGTCAGGAGGTGCAGGTGCTGCTCAGCTCCACGCCTTCCAGCCACACAGGCAGGCAGGTCCCACCTCCACCAGCTGCAACGAGGAAAGCATGGATGGCATGCCAAACCCCGAGGGGATGAGAGAACCGGTGGGTGCAAAGATGGAGATGGTTACGATTACATCCGGAGATCGGGGACGCAGCGCTGAACGACAGGTGTTCACATGCCTGTTGCACAAAGGAAACAGGCTCAGGCCTCGAAGCAGCTTGCCCACTGGTCACCTGCAGTCACATGTCTGACGCCATCTCATAGCGTCCAGGCAGCAGGGCGGTCCCTGTCTGCCTTGACTCCTGACTGTCTCCAACACCCACACTTACACTTACACTGGACTCCTTCTCAGGGAAACTCGGGGGTTCTTCTCAATGGAAATTTCCATGAACCCTAAGATGTCCATGCCTAATGTTCCCTAGGATGTCCACCCCTAAGGTCCCGTAGGATGCCCATCCCGAATGTCCCCTAGGATGTCCATCCCTAATGTCCCCTAGGATGTCCATGTCTAATGTCCTCTAAGATGTCCATGTCTAACGTCCCCTAGGATGTCCATCCCTAATGTCCCCTAGGATGTCCATGTCTAATGTCCCCTAGGATGTCCATGCCTAATGTCCCCTAGGATGTCCATGTCTAATGTCCCCTAGGATGTCCATGTCTAATGTCGGGAACCTGTGCATGTGGGAGGTCGCATGGCAAAGGGGAACCAAGGTTGCACACAGGCCGACCTTGACGTAGGTTGAGTGTCCAGTCCTCAGCTGTACCTGACATAATCATAGGATCTTTAAAAGTAGAAAAGGCAGGCGGGAGAGAAGATCAGAAACAGAGGGTCCGAGAGACGCCACGCTGCTGGAAGAGGCCATGAGCCAAAGAATAGGGAAGCCTCACCTGACCAGTGTGGCCCACTGCCTGTGCGTCAATCAATGAACCAGAAGGCCACAGTTCAATTCCCAGTGAGGGCACATGCCTGGGTTGTGAGCTCAGTCCCCAGGAGGGGGCATGCAGGAAGCAGCCGATTCATGATTCTCACTCATGGCTGATGTTTCTATCTCTCTATCCCTCTCCCTCTCTCTCTAAAAATCAGTAACAACATATTTAAAAAAAAAAAAAAAAAAAGAATGTGGGTGCCTCTAGCAGCTGCAGGAAGCAGAGAAATGCATGTTCCCCTGGAGCCCGGGGAGGACCAGCCCTGCCGGCACCTTGGCTGCAGCCCAAGGAGACCTGTGTCTCACTGACATGCAGACACATGACTGTGCTGTTGTAGCCACCCCGTGCATGGTGACCTATTCCAGAGCCACAGGACAGGATGCGTGTGGGGACCAGGTGTCACCTTCTATAGCCACAGGCAGAGAACCAACTGGAGGGGAGCCAGCGCTGCCCCTCGGGGACCCTGATCCTCCCTCCAAGGACACGCTCATGGCCCAGGTAGGCAGCCGCGTCCGTGACAGCTGCCAATCAGATATTACAAGAGCAGACCCACTCGCCCAGCCAGGCCTGGATTACTCTGTTATCTGCACGGAGCGGCAGAAGGCAGGGTGCTGAGCAGGGTCAGGCTGGCTGGGCGGGCTAGAGCCACTCAGCACCTGGACCATTTTAAAACATAAGGGATGCGCTGCTGAAAGGATTAGTCACTGGCTCTTGACCATCCTGGAGCACAGTGGTAAAAAAATCACTGTAAATCGATGTCTAGTAAGCAGGCTCTGAACATCCCAGCCCTCAGGAAAGGAAGCTTTGTGGGGGGCGGGGGAGAATTCTAACTGGCTGGGTAAAGGCTGCTCAGCCCAGAAAAGGAGCTTCCTCCTACGAATGGACACCTGCAGCCACAGGAAGCGATATGCAGGTGTCAAGATCTAGCACATGAAGCCCACACCTGAGCCCGGGCCGCTCCAGGACGGCCAGGATGGACGCCTGAACATCAGGTGACTTAATGCAGAAGCCCCCAGGCCACCTCAGGCTCATTTCCAGAATGACCTATGCTCCCTCTTTAGGCTGCCTGGGCAGGGCAGTCACTGGAGTCAAGTCCACAGCCCCAGTGAAAGGTCAGGGGAGCCCACCCCATGCTGCACCCCAGGTCCCACAGGCTCCTGGCCAATAGGACCATCGCTTCCCATTTTCACAGTGACATCTTGATTGGTGGTCTGAGTGCCACAACATAGAACGTCCCTCACAGATGCCCAGAGATGACACGTGGATGTCCCCACAACCAGTGGTGGCACTTGAAGCAGGCAGCCCAGCTCACAGGAAACTGAGCCATGCTTCATGATGCCTGCCCCAGACTCGCCATCCCCGAGTTGGATGCTGCCACTTTCAGAAAAGGCTGAGTCTGAGAGGCAAGCCCCTGCCCATGGTCACGGAGAAGGCGGGATAAATGCCATGGCCAGTCACCTGGCCTTTCTCTCAGTCCCCAGGTAATTCGTGACCGTGGGGGGCAGGATCTAGGTTACCCCGGGGCCCCTGCTTCTGGTTCACACTCATGTGCTCCCCCTCCTCAGTGTGAGCTGGGTCTAGTGGCTCACATCTAAGAGACAGATATCAGCAAAGTGTCAGGGTGTCCCTTGTGAGGTCAGATTCCAAGACTCCTGCTCGCCCTCCCACACTCTGTTGCTCATTCGCCCTGAAGAAGCAGTGCCATGTTGGGGGATAGGGGGGTCATGGGGTCCTCGGGCCGACAGAGGGGGAAGCTGGGTCCTGCGACATCACGAGTCAGCCTGGGGAGACCCACCAGAGTCCTCAGATGAGGCTGCAGCCCCATGAGTGATCTTGAGGCAGAGTCATCCAATTAAGCTATCCCAGATCCTGACCCTAAGAAATGGCAAAATGATACGTATTGGTTATTTTATGCCACTGAGCTTGGAGGCGACATGTTACATCGCAGTAACTAGCATGGTGATCAATACATTTTCTGTGTGGGTCAGTACATGAGCGCATTTACTTCCGGGGGCTCTGAGCCTGGCCTCCCAGCCACCTTGGCTCTCTTGACAGCCTCCTCCTAATGAAAAGGCTCTTCTCCGTGGAGTGTGGTGGCATGGCCTCCCTCGTGCTCTCCCCTCCCTCCTCTTGGAAGCTTGTTTATCCCAAGGATTGTGAAACCGTCTGGGGTGGTTGAGAATGATATGAGACCACCATTCTGCACACCCATGCCAACAGAAGTGGACACGCCTGGACTGTGTTTGCAGGGCCCAGTGCTACATTCTGAGGATTCGTGGCAACACAATCCCAGTTAATTTCCCAACAACAGTGTCCTACGAGTTCAGCATGAGTCCCTCACACACTCCTCACAATAGTGCTGCTATTATACTCCCATTCCACAGATAAGGAAACCAAGGCGCTCATCTGGCCCAGGACCACCTTGCTCTTCAGCGTGAACCTTATCCCTGGCAGCGGGGTCTCAGTCTCAGCACCCTGACTGGAGGCAAGTCACCCTCGGGGGCTGGCCAGTGTCCATGGCCTCTGCCCACTAGATGTCAACAGGGCATCCCCTCCCACTGTGACCACCAAAAATGTCTCTGACATGGCCTACTGTCCTGGAGGCTGGAGGCGTTGGAAGGGGTGGCGGTGGGGCGAGGGTTTGGGTGGGGGACGGGGTGAGGGGTTAGTCAGGTTGGGGGTGGGGGAGGGTTGAGGTGGGGGTGGTGGTCGGGGGTTATGCCGAATCTGTCCCCAGTGGAGAACCACTGCTCTCAGATCCAGGAGGAAGGCAGCACGACACAGCACCCACCTGAGTGATCTTGCACAGGGTTCCACTCATGGCCCATGAGCTGCACCAGAGTAGAGGGGACACGAGGCTTTCACATGAGAAGGTGTGGGTTTGCACGGAAGCAGGGGTTCACACTGCAGCGTCGGCAGGCCCTCGCACCTCCCAGGCCTCGCCAGGTCTGTGCTCTGGAGAAGGTGCTGATCCGTGCCCAGGGAGGGGGCAGCTCTCCAGGGCCACGGCAACTTTGCCATCCTTGTGTCCACCCTGATCTGTACCTCGTGCCTTATGATCTGTATCAGAGCCACAGCCAGTCTGCTCTACTCATGGGCCCAGGAAGAGACAAGCCCTGTGGTGTCTCTCCCGTCCCTCAGCAGGGAGCAGGGTTCTCTGACTGGGATACTCCCTCACAAAGGTTGCTGCACTGTTCCTTCAATGGAATCATCGCCTCCCATTGATCTTGGCCCTGATTTGCATTCCTCCCACACTTCTGTGAGAACATGCACACACATCCATACACATGCGCACACACACACACCAGGCTCTCCTGGTATCCTCTACCGTGACCTCAGACATGCATGATTCATTTCTGATTGGATGAGGGGCCTTGCTTCTGCTGCCTTTGTCACCGCAGAGCCTGGTACAAGCCTGCATGCAGCAGGCACTCAGGGAAGTTTGCTGATGACAGTGGATATGATGGATTGCATTTCGATGCCCCTCCCCCGCCTGCCACCCAACATCCCTGATGAGCCAGGCTGTCCAGTGGCTTCCCCACTGTCTCCCCCGGGGCAACACTTCAATCTTTTTTAAAAAAAATGTATTTGTAATGATTTCAGAGAGGAAGGGAGAGGAGGAGAGAGATAAAAACACTCACACACTAGATGCCAGGTGCACAAAAATTTGTGCACTTGGAAGGGGGGGCCCTTAGCCCAGCCTGTGCCCTCTTGCAGTCTGGGGACCCTAAGGGAATGTCTACCTGCTGGCTTAGGCCCACTTCCCAGGTGACCAGGCCTAAGCTGGCAGCCAGACATCCCTCTGGCAGCCCGGGAGCCCTCAGAGGATGTACACTTGCCAGCAAGGAGTAGACCTAAGCTGCAGTCGGACATCCTTAGCGCTGCTGAGGAGGCAGGAGAGGCTCCCACCACCACCGCTGTACTGGCAGCCATCAGCCTGGCTTGTGGCTGAGCAGAGCTCCTCTTGTGGGAGTGCACTGACCACCAGGGGCAGCCCCTGCATTGAGCGTCTGCCCCCTGGTGGTCAGTGTGTGTCATAGTGACCAGTCATTCCCAGTGCTTCTGCTGTTAGGGTCAATTTGCATATTACCCTTTTATTATAAAGGATAGAGGCCTGGTGCATGGTGGGGACTGGCTGGTTTGTCCTGAAGGGTGTCCCAGATCAGGGTGGAGGCCCCGCTGGGGTTCCTGGCCAGCCTGGGTGAGGGGCTGAGCGCTATTTTCAGACTGGCCACATCCCATTCAAGGTAGGGGTCCCTGCTGGGGTCCCTGGCCAGCCTGGGTGAGGGGCTAAGGGCTGTTTTCAGGCTAGCCAAGCCCCCCAGCAGAGACCCTAACTCCATGAGGGTGGGGCCATCCTGGGTGAGGGGTGGATGGCTGTTTGCAGGCTGGCCACAGACCTCAGCCACCCAAGCTCCCAGAGATGCTGGCTGGAAGCAGGTATTTGGGATTTATTTATCTTCTATAATTGAAACTTCGTTGCCTTGAGCAGAGGCCACAGCCTGCCTAGGCAGGCAGCTTCCTCCATCACCGGGGCAATGAAGCCTCCTATTTGCTCTAGCTCTGTGGCTGCCGGCGGCCATCTTTGTTGGTTAACTTGTATAGGGTTGCTCTGATTGGCTGGTGGGCATGGCTTGGGATGTAGTGGAGTGACGCAATTAGCATATTACTCTTTTATTAGATGTCCAAGGGATTGGAACAACCAGAACAACAAAAATGACTAGTCGCTATGACGCACACTGACCACCAGGGGGCAAACGCTCAATGTAGGAGCTGCCCCCCTGGTGGTCAGTACACTCCCACAGCCACCTCCTCTGGCCAGCCAGTCTCCCGAGGTCCCTCCCCACTGGCAGCGGCAGGCCCGAGGCTGAGACAGGGAACTGAAGGTGAGTGGCAGCAGACACAGCCCCTTTCCCAGGGGGGCTGAGGGGCAGGCGGCCAACCTCCTGTGCCCCATCCTTTCCCATGGCTGGCAGGCCCTGAGGGACCCACCGCCTGCCCACCAGTGCAGCAGCAAAGGAAGTGGAGAGGGAAGGTGGGGAACTGTGCCATGCAGAGCGCCAATGATGGCGGCATTGGCATCTGGTATCTGTTCCTTCTGCGCCCAGCCCAGCAACTTCCTCTCTGACCTGGCCCTGATTGGCCTTGCCCGGATTGGCCTTGCCCGGATTGGCCCTGATTGCCGGCCAGGCCTAGGGACCCTACCCGTGCACAAATTTCATACACCAGGTCTCTAGTGATAAAATGAGAGAGAATCATTGATTAGTTTCCTCCTGGGGAACTGGGGAACAAGCCTGCTACCTGGGCATGCGCCCTGACCAGAAATCGGACTGTGACCTCCTGGTTCATAGGTCGACACTCAATCACTGAACCACACTGGCCAGGCAACACATCAATCTTCACGCTAGTGACAGGAGCTTAGTCTCCCGTTCACAAGCCCTCGATCCCAAACCAGACAGAACCTGGTGTCTCCCAGGCAGGCGAGACCGTGAGCCCTCTGCCTATTGGAAGCCACTTTCCAAGCCAATTAGGGCTAATTCTAGGAGAGCAGGTCCGACACTCCCCTGGGAGGAAGGCTCGCCATAGGATCAACTCCCAGCGAGCACGAGGCCGGGAAGCTATAACGAAGCCGTGGCGAGGCAGCGAGAACCGCTCCACTGAGCTATAAATACTCCCGAGGGCCCACTACTCGGGATGGTTAAAAAATTATTTGAAAGCACCAAGATGCTGAAGTTGAAAAAAGCACTCAGAGGGCATCGGAAGGATCTGGGCTGTGGTCCCAACTTCTGAGGCTGATTAGCCGAGTCACCCTTGGCCCGAGAACAGAATCTGCGACTCAGTTTCCTCAACCGTGTTCTGAGGGAGGTGGCAGAGGGGGGAGCGAAGGGCTGTGTTTACGGGGAGGCTCTCCCCCTCCTCCTGCTCCTCCTGCCGCAGTTTCCCTAGGCCTTGCCTACTGTGCAGGGCTGCTATGAAGACTGAGACTCCGGATGTGAAGGAGCTCAGCAGTATTCCACAGCCTACGAGGGTGGAGGAAAACGCAGTGCCGGCCTGCAGATGGCTGCTCTGAGCAGTTTTACGAATTGATATCGACTAGACCTGAAGGAAATCACAAGCCAGAAAATACAAATCAAAACTGACTCTGTTGTTATCCTTGGCTGAGAGCATTCATAGATGGGAAATCACGGCACACAGCTCCTGAAACCGGGGGAAAACCCAAAGCTATGTATTTCGTATTGCTTTATTCTAGCTGCCCTCACAAGCATGAAGCAGTATCTCAATGGTTTGGATTTGCATTCCCCTAATGACTAAGGCCATAGGGCTTATTGACCATTTATGTATCTTTTTTGTTTTTATCCTTACCCAAGGATACTTTCCCATCGATTTTTTTTTTAGAGAGAGTGGAAGGGAGAGACAGAGAGAAACACCGATGTGAGAGAGACACATCGATTGGTTGCCTCCCACATACCTCCGACCAGGGCCAGGAACCTGCATCCAAGGTATGTGCCCTTGACTGGAATCCAACCTGGGACCCTTCAGTCCAAGGGCCGATGCTCTACCCACACCAGCTGGGGTCCCAAAGCTATTTTAAAGTTCACCTTGAGGCACATGTTCATCATTCTTTTACCAGAATGTACATCTTCATCCTATCTGGTTTGGGCTGAATTAAGTCCTATTGTAGCTCCTGAATAAACAAAAAGAGCTCAAAGCCACAGCCAGATGCTGGTGGCAAAGGACCCTGACCTGCTCACCTCACACGCTCCGCTGGGAACTGGGGCATCATGGGAGAAACCAGCAAGACTCGTGGGATTTTTCTACACGAACAGCAGCATTACATCCATGAATTCAGACACTCACCCGGATGATGAAGCCCTGACTTGTGGGGGGGAGGGGGGGAGGGGATAAGCTCACGAAGCAACGACCTTAGCTTAGTAATTAATTCCAAAGCACAATTGTTTTCAATCTTCATTTAAAATCAGCCTTCGTTAATCTAGATTTAATGACATAGCAAATGGAAATTCCCTTAATAAAATAAGTGATGAATATTTATCATCCCATTTTACCTGAAAATTGAATAATCCATCAATTAACTTTACTATTAATTACTTAATGCAAAATTAATAAAGTGCACAACTCGTACGTATCCTTGCAGGCCCTCCGGCACCAGGCACGGAGATGAAGCACCGGAGAGATGGCCGATGCGTGGGTAATTCCAGCCGTGAGCCGAGGGGAATGGGGTGAGGGTGGGATTCTCTACAAGAACAACCCTTACTCAGAAAGTACAGTGAGTGATTCTTTTCTCCCCCTCTGCGCCATAGCCACAAAAAACCCACAAAGTTTGGCAGTTATTTCATGAGAAACATCTCTCCCATCACTCCTGCCTCCAGCACCACCCACCTGGTCATCAGTGTCCATGTCTCCCATCATCCCCTCTGTCTCCAGCACCACCCACCTGGTCATCAGTGTCCATGTCTCCCATCATCCCCTCTGTCTCCAGCATCACCAACCTGGTCATCAGTGTCCATCTCTCCCATCATTCCCTCTGCCTCCAGCACCACCCACCTGGTCATCAGTGTCCATCTCTCCCATCAATTCCCTCTGCCTCCAGCACCATCCACCTGGTCATCAGGGTTTTTCTCACCCGTGGTTGGGAACGCTCAGGAGCCAGGAAGAAACAATAAAAAGCAAGAGAGTGAAATGGCAAGTGAGACTGAAAGTGAGCGTGAGGAGGGAGAGAAGATCAGGAAGCGAGAGGCCAGGAGGACGACAGTGACATGGAGAGCTGAACACTGTGCCTCTGGCCGGTGACAGTAAAGGAGCGAAACACATAAAAACCCACAGGACAGAGCGAAGGGGACAGGGATGAGCAGGGGTTGAAAGTGACGTCCCGGAGAGATGGAAAGAGAGCAGATGCAGCATTGCAGCCCACCTGCCCCAGAGGGGACCCAGGAACAAGTGAATCCACCTGCAGAACCCAGCAAGGCTCAGGGGCCAGAAAAACAGAGGGGAGGGCTGGGGGGAGGGCAGGGAGGGGCTACAGATCTGAATGGGGACATAGAGCCAGCCCCGGGCCGACAGGGACCCAGCAATTAGGCACCCGCCAGCCCTGTCTCCACTAGAGACATGTCTGTCCTCTGGAGAAAGACAGCCTGAAAGACCCCGGACGCAGACACCAAGGAGGAGAGGCAGGGACACCAGTGCCCCCAGAACACCATCATTCCTGTGGAACACCAAGCCCCTCCCTGCCTGGTTCTCCAACCAGCAAGCAGCTATTCACTGGTTCACTGACCCTCCTCTGGGAATGAGCGGCACCCAGCCGTCAGCAAGAGAGGCCGAAGGTCAGCGTCGCCCAGCCACACGCTGGCCACGCCTGTGAACAACCCCCCGCCCGCCCTCCGCAAGGAGAACAGAGAGAAAGGCAGAGCGGGAGGGCTGTCCTCACTGAGTGAGAGTCACAAGATAACGTCTAGCATGGACACATGGGGAAGAGCTGAGTAACACCGAGAGACGGAGGCAGGCGTCAGGACTGAGCAGCCATGTCTGGGAGACGGGCCGAGGGCTGCTGCTCTTTCCTACAAGCCTGAGGGATCACGCGACTTATCAATCGATGTCATGTATGTGTTCACTGTAAATTAAAACAATAAGAGAAAGTAGAGGCAGGAGCTGGCAGCTGTCTCCCAGGGAGGGAGGAGACACCCACGCCCATCCCCTCTCGGCGCCCTCCCACAGGAGACCCAGGACTGCAGATGAAAGCCGGCCCAGCTGGCAGTGTCCTCTCCGCTGGCGGCCAAGGATGGCTGAGGACACCGGACCATGTGCATGACAATGCCTCCCGCCCGCCCAGGTCCCGGCTGCACGGGGCAGCCAGCGCTGCCCCCTCGTGCCTACCGTGGACAGTGGGGACTCGGGGGGGATTTGGGGGACTCGGCGGCCCCTGGCTCCTGCCGCTTTGCCGCCTGCAGCCTATGGTTCCCATAATGACCTGGAATCTGGGACAGACCCACTTTGTAAGGAGGCCAGGGATTTCCCCACCACCGTCGAGACGCCAGATGCGTTGCCAGGATCCAGGTCACAGCTAATTCCCCGCCACATCCGGGAACTACCGCACCCGAGGCGGAGGCCCTGGCGTGGGGGTCCAGAGGCGGGCTCCCCTGCGTCATGCATCAGCAGACCCCCACGGACCCCTCACTCCGTATTTGCCTTTTGGTTGATGTTGCCGTAGGGAACGCGTCAGGAATTAGCTCAGCACATGCAGCTGATGCTGAGGGGGGACCATGGCTCGGCGCTGTGTTAACTCGATGGCAGGTCCCCAGTTCAGCACAACCACTGAGGTGACCCAGGCCCAGTTTATCTTCCTTTTGTCTCCTGAAGAAAAGCCCCTGAAACGATGGGGATGAGGCTACCCTCCAAACACGGGGCCCCCATAGCACCCCCATGCGTGTGCCTGCTCGCCTGCTCTTTCTACCAATTCCCAGGTCCCAGCTCTGCCCGACTGGCACAGAGAGAGCCAGGCAGCAGCTGGGTCAGCTGGAGGTTCAGGTCTCCCTTCTCTCCTCCTTCCTCCCTCCCAGGCCCGCCCTCTGCTCAGCTGTGTCATTGCTTCTGACCAAGAAGCACTCAGTGTTCAGTAGGAGAAATACTATCACCAGACCTTCAGTGCTTCAGTGCTAAGGTGCTGCCACAGAAACCTAATTAATTAATTAGATAGTTACAGCATTTTCTAGCCTCCTTCCACCATGACACAGGATTCCTGGGAAGGAAGTGCCTTCCGGCCCATCCGGAGCCTCTGTGTCCCGGCCTCTGGGGAAGGCCGCACGTGTCCCAGGGGAGAGAAGTACATCACTGGGGTTGCTGCCCGGCTAGCGGGGCTGTGGCTAAGGGTCAACCTAAGAACTAGGAGGTCTCGGTTCAATGCCTGGTCAGGGCACATGCTCAGGTTGCAGGCTTGATCCCCATGTGCAGGAGGCAGCCAATCAATGGTTCTCTCTCATTGATGTTTCTCTCTCTTCTCTTCTCTTCTCTTCTCTTCTCTTCTCTTCTCTTCTCTTCTCTCTCTCTCCCTCCTTCTCTCCCTCTCTCACTCTTCCTCCCTCCCTCCCTCTCCCTTACTCTCTAAATTATAGGGAGACAGTGTGTTCCTCCCCTTCTGCCTGCAACTTGGGGACCAAATCCAGTTCAGGGCACACCACAGGAGCACACCTGGCCGGGCACCTGAGCCTTGCACAGCACCGACAGAGGCTCTCCCCGGTGCCTGGTCCTGGGGGACTCAGAAGTCCTGGACCTGGAGGTGGAGAGGACCAGGGAGCACCCCCGATCCCCACATCCCCTGCACCGTCCAGGATGGCATAAAAGCCAAGACTGTGACCTTATTCTGCTTCACTTCCAGTTCGATGCTCGCTGGGCAGCCCGGACGGGCCCTGCACCCTCTCCATGACTCACTGCCCACAGAGCTGTGGAAAGGACTTCGAAGCACACAGTGAAATACTACTCAGCCGTCAATCAAAGAAGGAAGTCTTACCTTTTGCGACAGCATGGAGAGACCTGGAGAGTATCGTGCTAAGTGAAATAAGCCAGTCAGAGAAAGACAAGTATCACATGATCTCACGCATATGTGGAATCTAATGAACAAAATAAACTAACAAACAAAATAGAAACAGTCATAGATACAGAGAACAGTCTGACAAGCTCTTGGGGGTAGGGGGTGGAGGGGAGGTTGGGGCCTGGATGAAGAAGGTGAAGGGATTAAGCAAAACCCAAAACAAAACAGAAACAGCCAAACTCATGGACAAACAACAGGATGTGATGACCAGAGGGAAAGGGTTGGAGGAGGTTGGAGAGGGGGGAGGGGATAAGTGGTGCTGGAAGGAGACTTGAACTGTGGTGAACACACAATACAATGTACAGGTGATGTGTCATAGGACTATACCCCTGAAACCTATATAATTGTATTAACCAATGTCACCCCAATAAATTCAATAAATATTCTAAAAAAAGAATTTCTCTTAGAATCTAATAATAAAAAATAACTATGGAGCAGGAAAATAACAACGGACCACAGTGCTGGGCCCAGCTGCCGGTCCTGGGGGAGATGTGCAGGACAAAACGACAGGTGAAGCAGGCCTCCTCCTCCACGTGTACAGCCTGGGGTGCCATGTGCGCGGGGCGCCCCACACAAGCCCAGCCCCAAGGTGGTGAGGGGGACACGCCACGCCCAAGCCAGACACAACCCCCCTCCTCTTGGCCTGCTCGCTCTGCAGAAGGGAAGTCAGAAGTGACGAAACGAATTACCCAGAGAAGCGGGGGGAAGACAGGTCAGTGTCCGATGGCGGTGAGGCTCTCGGGAAACCTAAGCAGGAGGGGAGACTGAGTCTGGCTGGGGGAGAGTGTGATATTAGACTGTGTTCAGGGTTGATTCGCAGAGGAAGTGACCCCTGAATCAAGCAAGGAGGAGGTGGGGCATTCTAACAGAAGGGGGGAAGCTCTGGACTCCAGGATGCGAAATTCCCCCGTGGGGTGTGGTGCGGGGTGCTCCCTGGGTCTGCAAATGGTGCTATCGCAGTGCTGAGCACACAGCGAGTGCCACAGAAGGGCATCCTGGAAGGGATTTCTCACACGGCCACTTCCGAAGGTCCCCGCTGCTGATGCTACGACATGAGCGGATGGAACATTCAGTGCTCGGCCTTCCGGGAGCCTATGTGCCCACAGCCCCGCCCTGGGCACCTCCGAGAGAACTTCCTTATTAAACAGGTGCCGGCTCCCAGGCGCCTCTGTTAATTAGGGCAGAATCCAAGCAAGGCCACGGAGACGGGACTGGTCCCCCCGCAGCCCCTACACCAGCATCTATATGCACTGATTACGACAATTAATTTAATAGGGATTCCGCCGCACAAACAACGTATCACTTTATTAGGAAACTCTATAAATGTCAGCGGTGCAATTCATTTTTATTAATTTTCCAAAATGGAATGAGCGGCGGCGGCCGCCAGGAGTTGCAGTGCCTCTTCGTTCAGCCGAGCACTGGTGCCATTAATTCCCTAATACCAGGAGGCTGGTGGGCATGAGCTCAGCAGTTAACCGCACCGATTAATTTCAGCAGCCAAGGCGGGAGGGGAACCCGAACTCGACTCAACAACTAATTGAGGAAGGTCCTTGAACAACCACAGCAACTTTTCCTCCCCCCGGAGCAGAGCGGGGAGCCTGGCACTAACAGGAAATGCTCTCCGCCCTCCATCTTGGTCCTGCCTGTGCCCTCGGGGACCCTGGCAGCTGCTTCCTGGGGCCACAGCCTCCAGCCCTGGGACCGCCCCTCAATGGCAGGAGGCACTGCGACATCCCATGCATCACCTGATCTCACAGCATGCAAAGCAAGGTCACACGTTACAACACTCAGTCCTCATCATGGCCCGTGAGGGCAGGCCGGGCATCAGCTCTGTTCCGTCCAAGAGCAAAAAAAAGGGGGGGGGGGCTTTTAAAGGCACTGAAGTGGCCCTGGCCAGCAGCTCAGTTGGTTAGAGCGTCGTTCTAATGCACCAAGGTTTTGGGTTCGATCCCCGGTCAGGGCACATAGAAGAATCAACCGATGAATGCAGGAATAAGTGGAACAACAAATGTCTCCTTTCTCTCCCTCTGTCTCTCCCCCTTTTCTCTCTCT
Organism: Murina feae; assembly: GCA_004026665.1. Taxonomy (NCBI): domain Eukaryota; kingdom Metazoa; phylum Chordata; class Mammalia; order Chiroptera; family Vespertilionidae; genus Murina; species Murina feae. The sequence continues at coordinate 89,409 of PVJC01000948.1, read as the reverse complement.
CAAAAAAAAAGGAAGGAAGGAAGGAAGGAAGGAAGGAAGGAAGGAAGGAAGGAAGGAAGGAAGGAAGGAAGGAAGTTAGGAAGGTGCTAGTGCCTCCTTAATGCCACAGAGCTGCTGTGTGACGGGGGCTCAGACTGGATTTGCCAGGATCTGACCCCATCCCTTTCCCTCAGCCACGCTGCCCCTTGTGCGCCCCCCCCCCCCTTTGGCTCCAAGTTGATTCCAAAAAGCCAAGTGAGTCAGGCGCGACCCTGAGGGGCACTCACTTCTCAGTCGGAACCTACATTTAATCTAAGGTTGAAAAACAAGCAGAACCCGCCCTCCGGCCCCGCCATGAAGTGGTCGACTGCTCTGCCATCGAACGGTGGCCACAGCAGGCCCAGGCCTGCCTCTGCACATCTGCAGTCACCTGGCCGCCCGGACCCCACTTGCTGCCTAAACACAGCTCTTCCCTTCCCTAGGATCCAGGAGAGGCTCCCCAGGAGCGAGGGGTGCAGTGGAGAGAAGGGCGCAGAGGGGCTGGGGCTGCTCAGGGTAAGCCCCACTGCTGGGCATCCATCAGACAGGCAGAGGCAGAAATCAGACAGACCTCTTTCTCCCCGAGGAAATGGGTTCTCAAAGTGGGGTTCCAGGCGGCAGCATCCATCACCTGGCACCTATTAGAAATGTCAGGTGCTTGGGCCCAGCCGGACCTACTGAGTGAACTCTGGGGTGGGGCCCAGCACAGGCATTTTAACAAGCGTGCCACTGACACCCATGCCACTCAAGTTTGGGAATCACCACCCTGGAAGGAAATGCCCCCCGAAGAGCAAAGGGGTGAACATGCCAGGATCTCTTTGAGAAACGCTATGCCCCCCAAATAGCACCTGTGTCTCCATTCACTCCCCACCCTGCCCCCACCCCACAGTCTTCTCTGGGGCTTGGCCAAGGGAACTGCCCTGGTGATGGAGCAGGCGTGACAGACACCACAGCAGCAGGTTTCAGGCATGGACTCCCTGGGGCTTTAGGCTGCGGCCACCCCCCAGGATAACCACACACCCCACACAGTGCTCGAAAGGACACGGCAAGTGCCCCGGCCACACTCCAAAGCCACAGCCAGCACAGACCAATGTACAGGACACCAAAGTCTGCAAGTCTCTAAGTAGGAGACTGCTTCTTACACAGCATCATCACGGCAAAAGCTGACTGCTACAAACTACTTGATTCTTTAGCAAAGGAAAGCCAGGAGGTGGGGTGGTGGTGAGGACACACGCAGTGGAATTTAGGGAGAGCTGCGAGACACAGAGCTGCCTCTGCCTGCCCAGAGAAGCAGGGCGCTGGCCTCCGCTCAACACCCTTGGCCTCTTCGGACTCCGCCGCCACCTGAAGGACGCTGACCACTGAAGCCCGTGCCTGAGTAAGGGACCCTTGCAAGGGCCTTCTAGAAGGAATGAGCATGCAAGAGCCTCTCTCCAGGGCTCAGAAAGTTAGGAAGAGTGGGTCGAGCCGGTGACCAGGGAAGCAGCAGACATACCCAGCCCTTCCCTGGTCCCACTTCACACAACGGGAAGATCTTGTGCTTCTGTCCAAAGTGAGCTGGACAGAGCACCCCGCCTCCTACATCCAGCCCTCAGCCCAGCGCTCAAGTAAGCCCACTCTCCACACTGACAAACACCTGCCCGGCACAGCCCACAGGAGAACTGTGGCAATGGGGAGCGGGGCCATGAGAGCTGGAGAGGAGGAAGGAGGCTCCTGTCAAATAAGCCTGAATCTCGTCAGCTGTCACACACCCAGCCCCTGCCGGGCAGAGCACAGGTCTCCGTATTTGCGCCATGCTGAGCCCTCTCCTCCCCCGCGGGGCGGCGGGAGAAGTTCGGTGTCTGTGGCAGTTGCAGGTTCAAGGACATTTACTGAGTCATAAACCTCAAGCGTAGCCACTGCTTCTGGTCTGCGAAGCCTCCTGACTGCTAGGAATAACCCAATTTCCATTTGTAAGCCTCACTGGGATGGATGTGGGCCACTCAGGGGGTTCCCTTTTAAAACGTGAGTCTCTAGACAACACAGGTGGCAGGTGGGCAGGTTCCCAAAATAAACACCCCCCAGGTTCCAGCAGGCAGGGGGCGTAGTGAGCGCCAGGGAGAGAGCACCAACCAGCCTGCTGGCAGCTGCAGGACCACCCCTGCCCTCGTGCCCACAGTCTCCGGCCAATCAGCACACCCTCAGTGCCACAAGCCATCACATGCCACGTGGCATTTCCACTCAGCCGGGACCTGACCGGCCCGACCAGGCAACCCCTGAAAATCAGCCCATTTACTGTGCGTGTGGAAAAGCTGCGAGACCCGGGCATTACCTGGTCTTAGGGGATGTGGTGAGCCATTCTTCGTGCTTCTCGAATGTTATTAAATAAGCTGCGATTTCCTGAAACAGAAGAACAGAGAGATAACAGCAGCGGTTAGCCACTGGGTGCTGAGAGGTGACGGTCTGCTGTGCTGTGCCCAGCGGCTGCCTCCTCTGCGGGGCTGGACCCACAACCTAGGGAAACCGCCACGTGGGCTGCGTTGGTTTTATTTGTTTAGAGCCCTTTCCATTCACCCTGCTTAGCGGTCAGCTAAGCAGCAGCTTTCAAAGATGAATGGGTGGCAGGGACCAAGGTATTTCTCTGTAGGTGGGAACGTCAGACACCACTGCTGATTCTAAATGTCATGGACTTGAAAAAGGGAAAGCGCATGCCCACAGCAGGCCTCCCTCGGAAAGTTCTGTCTTCTTCCGAAGCCGGACTGGCCTTTCACGGTGTCACCAAGACGCTGGCTCTCCCAGCTCAAACCCAACCCAAGCCCCTCACACACACAGGATAAATTCACATTCCAGGGAGTGGGGGGAGGAGATGGAGAGGGAGGAAGAGGGAGAGGGAGATGAGGAGGGAGAGAGAGGGAGACAGAGAAAGAGGGAGAGGCGAGGGGGGAGAGAGAGAGAGAGAGAGTGGGAGAGAGGAAGAAGGAAAGAGAGAGGACCTTTCCAACTCCGATAACTTAATCCATTGAGCTGAGCCATGTCAGCAGAGTCAAGGCAAAGATGGAGAAAATGTGGCCACCTGGAGGTAAATTAAATATTTATAAACACAACTTTCCTGCAGATGGAATTACTGATTTATTGATAATTTCCATAAAAAGCTAGGGGGTGACACCCACATAAGTCACTGCCCAGCTCAGAGCATGACACAGCCCATTACTCCCAGCTCCACACGCACCCATGACGGGGCTCGGCAGGGACTGCGCATTAAACTAACGCTGCACCGGCCACGGTCCCCTTGATCTTGGTGATGGCTGGACGCGGAGCTGCTGCCCTGGACGGTCAGAAAAATGCGGGCAGAGGCCCCGTCTAACTCCCCTGTGGCCAGGGGGCCTAGCAGGCTCTGGCCTAAAGCAGGCCTCTCCCAGGGGCACAGCCCTCCCCCAGGGGCACAGCCCTCCCCCAGGTGCACACCCTCCCCCAGGAGCACACCCTCCCCCAGGAGCAACCTTCCTCAGCAGTCACCCACACTGGGCTGGGACACGTGCAGCACACCTGTGACCTGAGACCCTAAACTTGGCTTTGGGCACAAAGAAAAGACTGTCACCACAGCCACGCAGGCAGAGCAGGTTAAAGGAGAAAACAGCAGCCGTGCCACGCGGTGCGCATGCCACAGGCCCCAGCAGAAATGGGGGTCTCAGAATCTGGAAGCCAGCCTCCACCACGAGGGGGCCACTCGGTGCAGGAGGGGAGCAGGGCCTAGGGCAAAGGCAGCTGCCGCAACGTTGGGTTTCCACCACTGACTGCAGCTGGCGCTGAGCGGCCAGCAATGCTCGCGCCCCCTTGAGGGAATGTGTTGTATTTGTGAATGTTTATCACTGACGATGGTTGAAGCCAGAGCTTAGATGCAGCAAAATGCAGCCGTTGCCGGGTACACCCTGGCAGTGACTTGGCTAACTTGGTCACTGGGGGAGGTGACAGGCCGTCACCGTGAAGGACATGAGCTCCGGGAGCAAACAGACTGGCTGGGGCTGCAGCCCGGCCACGTGCAGCTGTCAGGTCTGGAGCCTGTGACTCAGCCTGTCTGCGCCTGAGATCACGCACCCACAGGGCAGTCGCCAGGAGTGATGGTTCTTAATACACTTAGTACACAGCCACACCCGTGACCACAGCTACCGCTATCATCACCACCAGGTCTCTGCGGTGTGAGCCACTGTCCACAGGCCCTGAGGGGGAGCAGGTACTCTGTGGTCCTTCCGAGGTCACCAGCACTGCTGGCCCTGCCTTGGTTGATCTCCACCCTGCATCCCCCGTGCCCACAATGAGTGGCACTATCACAGTGACTACTCGGAGTTACCTAGAGCCAATCCTTCCATTATCTACAGGCGCCCATTTTTCTTCACAGAACACCAAGAACAGACGATGGCTGAAGTCAGTAGATGGGTAAACTGAGCCCCGTGTGTGTGCTGGCCACCCACCTGCACTTCAGGGAGTGTGGCATGCAGAGGCCTGGACTGTGCCAACAGTAGCCCTTTGGATCCCTGCCCTTGCCCAGGACCATGCTGGGAACTGTGATCCCCTGGCCCAGAGGGATAGGGACACACTGCGTACCAGCCACCTCTAGGTTTATCACACTGTCCCTCCCAACAACCCAGACACCCAAAGAAGACCTTCGTGAACATCCCTCAGCCAACCCTCCCTCCACCTGGCAGAATCCACCCCAGCAACTATCCTTCAAAGAGAAAAGCTCTGCCCTGACTGGTTTGGATCAGTGGATAGAGTGTCGGCCTGCGGACTGAAGGGTCCCAGGTTTGATTCCGGTCAAGGGCATGTACCTTGGTTGTAGGCACATCCCCAGTGGGGGGTGTGCAAGAGGCAGCTGATGGATGTTTCTCTCTCATCCATGTTTCTAACTCTTTATCCCTCTCCCTTCCTCTCTGTAAAAATCAATAAAATATATTTTTTAAAAAAAGAGAAAAGCTCCATTTGACCAGTATGGCTCAGTGGTTGAGCATTGACCTAGGAACCAGGAGGGCACAGTTCCATTCCCGGTCAGGGCACATGCCCGGGTTGCAGGCTCTGTCCCCACTGGGAGGCATGCAGGAGGCAGCTGATCCATGATTCTCTCTCATCACTGATGTTTCTCTCTCTTCCTCTCCCTTCCTCTCTGAAATCAATAAAAACATATTTAAAAAAGAGAGAGAGAGACGCTCCCGGACTGCTTACTGATTTGAGGTTAGCAGCTGTGCACCTCCCGAGTGCCATTGGTGAGCAAGATCACAGGAAGTCAGCCCTCACAGAGACCCCAGCGAGCAGAGGAGCACTGGATGGTTCACAGAAAGCGCTATGGCAGGGTCCACTGTCCCGCCAGCTGTGTGGCCAAACCCAGCGGGTCACCAGGGGTCCGCTGAGCGGCTGTGCGAGAGGCTGAGGCCCGGGAAGTCACACCAGCTGAAGAACTACCCCCTCCCCCATACAACAATGACACCCCCACACCGAGCCACCTGGGACCACCCGCCCCTCTGTCCAGCAGCCTCTCTGAGCAAAGGAAACCAAGGCCCTGGCTCAAGCCCCACCCTGTCCTGCTGAGGTTGGCCAGGCCCTGCATCAACCTCGGCCTCCAGGTCACATCCCCTCGCTGCTGTGGGGCGTGCCCAAGTCACCTGCCTACTCCCAGGCCCACGCTTCCAGCCTGCCCGCCCACTTCCTTTATCCAGGTCTCGGTCCACCTCCCCGTCCAGTGGGCTGGACCTGTCTCCTCAAAGCCTAGGACCTGGGGGAGAATGACACACACACACGTCAAAGAGCCACACGGAATGATCAGAGGCTAAGTCACGTGGAGCAAAGAAAGACCCATCAACATTCTAAGACGGGTCTCTCCCTGGGCTGGGAAGGGGGATGATTTGGGGGATGAGAGCCTTCACTGTCTGTGCCATTGTTACCATGGTGATGGCTAACACTGGCAGAGTGATGTCTAAGGCAAGTTACTGTTCTAGGAGCCTGTGGGGAGGTCACCTCACTTAATCCTCATAAAAAAGGATGAAGGAGGAACATGCCCACTTTGACAGGCGGGGAAACTGAGGCGCAGAGCAGTTACGTGGTCTGCCCAAAGTCACATGGCTCGTCTCTACAGAACCAGAATGCAGACCCAGGCAGAATGGTTCCAGAGCCCACACTCCCCACCACTGCTCTGAATGTCTTCAAGGATAGACAGCCACAACATGCTTGAGCAGAGAAACGAACGTCCCCACGTGGAGGGCCGTGCCTCCCTCGTACGGTCTGACAGCCTCCTGCTCCCCATGGGCCAGAGCCACGCCACTGTCCCACTGCCTCAGGGACCAGGAGGAGCCAGGCTAGGCCTCCATGGGCGGTAGTATCTCCTTCCAGCAAAGAGGGAAGGAGTTGTGACAGGACCTCTGCCCACCTGACTGGCCTCACTCTCTCCCCAAACCTCCCCTCGCAGACTTCGGGGAGACAGACCCTGGTCTACCTCCTTTCTACAGAGCGGGAAACTGAGGCATGGAGTGCAGGAGGGGCGTGTCTGAGGCCAGCACGTGTCTGGCTGACCAAGAGGCCTGGGCCCCACGGTGGGCATGATGTTCCCACCTGTTGCCTCTCCAGCTCAAGGCTGGCCCAGGAAATACACAGGATGCTCCACAAGAAGAGAGCGCACCCCAAAGAAGTGAAACCAGGGGCTCAAACAACAGGGTGCACACGACTGCTCGGAGCAGCTCTATTCTCCGCAGTCAAGCATGCTGGCCGCCGAGTGCCTGTCAGCACACGATGGACACACGATGGACACCCAGAGTACGGCGGATGCAGAGAACAGAACACTGATCATCGCTCAAAAGAAACGAAGTTACCGCACACGCTGCCTGGCCTGGGTGAACTTGAAAACACACTGAGAGGAGAAGCCAGGCACGCAGACCACACATTCCTGATTCCATTTCTACGGGACATCCAGGGGAGGCGAAGATGTGGAGACAAAGATGAGTGGCTGCCAGGGACTGAGAAAGAGGAGGTGGGAGTGACAGCCAATGGGGACGTGGTTCCGTTTGGGGGGAACGGGAAGGTCTGGAACTAGATAGTGGTGAAGGTCACACACACTGTGAATGTTCTAAATGCCGCCAGTGGCGAATGTTATTCTGTGTGCATTTCATCACAACAAAGAAGGAAGCGTTGCCATCCCATGGAGCGAGGTGGGCTCTGGGATGGAGATCATGCCAGCATCCCTGCCCACAGAGGTGAACCCCGAACCTGCAGCCTGGCCCAGCGCCCGGCGCCCTCAGCATCGCCTTCGTCCTGGATCCCAAACCCTGCCTCAGTGAGAAGAATGGCTGGACTGTCAGGATGAAGGAATTCGCCGCAGGCTCCAAAGCAAAGACTGTCCAGCTTGCAGATTTTAAATGGTTAGTTTGTCCTTTGGATGCTCAGCTAGAAAAACTGCCGCTGAGCTATGATGTCTGCGGTGGCAGGGGACAAACTGGAGCCATCGAGGCCCCCAACCCTTCCATCTGCTGGCACCAGGGAAGCGGGCGGCTCTCCCCTAGCAGGGCAGAGGGCAGCACCACGGGCAGCACAGCTCTGCACTCGGCACCTGCGCCTGGTCACACGGGGCATCACCGTGCATCCGGCCTTCCAAAGGCAAGCCCACCGCTCACGGGGGTCAGAGGGGGGTTGTCTGCCCCGGAAGCTGTGCTCGGAAGGAGCCAGCTGCAGCAGGCGAGGCTCAGGGGTCCTGCGGAGGCTGCCCCGGGGACCAGAGGTGAGAAGGCATCGTTGTGCCATTCTGGCTCACCTGGCTCTTTCCCACCTTGCCCGCCTGCACTGATTCTGCCCCCGAGACCTCCCGGCCCTGTTCACACCCCATCTCCCCCAGTGAGTCTCCCTGGTGTCTCACTTCTCTGTGACCCCCAGTTTCTGGCATCTTTTCGCAGCGGCAGCACCTCTCCAGACTCCTGGCGAAGTGCAGTGTCACTAGCGCTCACGGGCGTGGCGTCCTCCCTCCCTGGGTGCCCAGTGTCCAGGAGGCTCTGAGCCTCTCCCGCCTCACCCAGGGCCCCTTTCAGATCTGCTTGGGGAGGGGACAAGCACAGACACCTTTGGAAGGCCGATGCACGGTGAGTGAGAGGCGCACGTTCTTTCCTGAAGGCTACAGACAGGCCTGGCTGGTGGCTCTCAGTGGTTGGGCGCCGACCTATGAACCAGGAGGTCACAGTTCGATTCTGGTCAAGGGCACATGCTGGTTACTAGCTGGATCCTCAGTGTGGGGCATGCAGGAGGCAGCAGATCAACCACTCTCTCTCTCTCACCGTTGTTTCTCTTTCTCTCCCTCTCCCTTCCTCTCTGAAATCAATAAAAATATATTTTTGAAAACAAAATAAAGCCTGCAGACAGGAAGAGTCGTCTGTGAGGCCACACTGGCTGCCCCCCCCCCGGGGGGGGAGGAGGAGGGAGGGATAAACACAGTCACTGAGTGAGGCTTGGTGCCTGTGAGGCTGGACACAGGTGCCCGGCTCAGCCCTCCCGTTCAGGGGGCAGCCCGGGCCAGGCCGGCATCACAGGGCAGTGCTGGTCAGTGGGCACACACACAAGCCACAGATGCCAACCAGAGGTGACTTTAACATCGCTAGAAGCTACTTTTAAAAAAAGTAAAAGGCAGGAGAAATTAATATTCAGAGTATAGTTTATTTACTAATATATTTTCTATTTTAAACCAATGTATCCCAAAACATGACTTCATTAAAAAGGAGTCAGGAGCCATTTTAGACAACACTGTCAAACTCTGGTTGGTAGCAGTCGAATTTCCAGCACTTGGCAGACACGAGCGGCAGTCGCGGCGGGCAAGGAGACCCTCGGTGCAAATGTCACAGGAACCCACAAAAGTGACCTGCCTGCTGCAGCCCAGCCCTGCCGAGTCCCACGGGTACATGCCCTGCAAGGCCAGCCCTGCCCTGCTGCTGGGAGCCCGAGTTTGTCTGCAAGAGGATGTGGGCTCCTCAGAGGGTTTAGACCTCAGCCCAGGTGCGGTCACGCCCATGCTCTCTCCAGAAGGGGCCACCCAAGGCAGACACCCCAGCCCAGAGAACTGCCCCCCCCCCCCCGCCATTTCCCTGAAGCCGCACTCAGAGAAAGGTCAGGAGCACCTTCTCTTCCATCGGCTCCAGTCAGCCCCCTCTCCCCCCACCCACCCCTTCCTCCCGGCCTGTCTTCCAGACGTAGGTCCAATGTCGAGAGACAAGTCAGTCTCCAGGGCCTGGAGCCCTTATCAGGACAAAGGACAGAAACAAAACAACCACGAGCGATAGGGAGGCAGTTTTGCTTTATTCCCGAGTCCAAGTGATAAAAATATCTGTGGTCTATGTGATCTCAGATGTTTTGCTCCCAAAACTGGATCTTTCAACCAAGGAATAATTGTGTAAAGTGTGTTTTTATGAGAGTTCTGCGCAGAGTTTTACCTGTAAGGGACCACGGCTGGGTGGGGGGGGGGGGGAAGGAGTAGGGTGCGAGGGACTCTCCGAGCAGCTGGCCCAGCAGCTGCCCAGCACCACATGCAGTTCTATTTCTCCCAAATGAGAAGGAAAATAGCTCGTCCCCAGGACTCGTGGTTTTAAAACTCAGACCCAGTGTCCTCGGGGCATTTCAAAGAGGCTAGCCCTCCAGTTGTGTACTTTGTTAAGGACTCGTGAATGTCATATTAATGGCTTCTAGCATGTTTACAGTGGAGGCAAATCTTCTCAGAACCCATCTCTCATGCACTTTACAAAAAATAATTGCCCTTCCTGGCTGGTGGGCTCTGTGGTTGGAGCACCACACTGTGCACTGAAGCGTCCTGGGTTTGCTTCCCATCAAGGGCACGTGCCTGGGTTGCAGGCTCACTCCTACATGTGGGATGCAACCAGTCTGTATGTCTCTCATTTTGATGTTTCTCTCTCCCTCCCTTCCACTCTCTCTGAAAAGCAATGGGGGAAAAGAAATAACTGGTCTTTACTGAAATGAATACGTATCCATTTCCATACCCAGCCCTGGTGGCACCTCTCACCTGCTCTCTCTGGATACCCCTTCCCTCCTCGAAGAAAGCTGGTAGGTCTTCCCCTCTGAGATAAATATTTCAACTCAGGGTCGACCACCTTTTATAATTAGCAATTCTTCATGCTAAGTTTTCTCTGCCCAATTGTCCAGTGTGGTTTCGTGACCTCCCTGGTCCCGGCTGGCATGAGAACCCCACAGCCCTGAGGACACATGCCCCGCATGGCTGGTCACCCTGGAACACAGACAAAGAAGCAGAGCGCGAGAAGACACCTGGAGGGGAAGACAGGCATCGAGGGACCTCTCCAGCTCCCAGCATGCCTCCTGGATGCTGGCCACATGCCAGCCTGAAAGGCATTGAAACAATGTGTGTCCTATGCTTTCATTTGTGAGAAGAAAAAACCTGCCTCTTTGGAGAGATATAAAGCGCTTCTTGTAGAATAGAAAGAAGTTCCTCCACCTCCCTTCGGCCGCGTGATATGGGTGAGTCACTGCCCTTTCCTGCCTGAGATATGGGGCGGCATCCTGTACCCCACCAGGTGATGTGTGCACAAAGGGAGTCACTGGGTTACGACGCTGGTGATCAGCTCCACTGAGCTAGAATTCACGTACAATAAAATGCAACTCTTCTCAGGTGTGCAGATCAATGAACATGAACAAACCGATGCCCGTGTATCCGTCATCACATTCGAGACAGAAGAAACTCCCGGCCCCTAGAGAAGGTCCTTCACACCCTGTCAGTTGGCAGCCCCAGCAACCAGGGTCTGCTTCCTGTCTCTGCGGATGAGTCTTCCTGTTCTAGAATTCCAGACACATGATATCCCACAGGACGCGCTCCTTTGGGTCTGGCTTCTTTCACAAAAAACAATGTTGTATGGCTCTAACTGGTTTGGCTCAGTGGATAGAGTGTCAGCCTGCAGACTGAAGGGTCCTGGGTTCGATTCCAGTCAAGGGCATGTGCCTTGGTTGCAGGCACATCCCCAGTGGGAGGTGTGCAGGAGGTGTGCAGGTGTGATGGATGTTTCTCTCTTAGCAATGTTTCTAATGCTCTATCCCTCTCCCTTCCTCTCTGTAAAAAAATCAATAAAATATATTTTAAAATATAATAACATTGTGGAGATGGACCTGTGCTGTCATGTGTATCAGTGGTAACCCATTCCTTTCACTGCAGAGAATGATTCCATTGGTGGATACATCATACATAGTTTATTCATGTCAATGCTGAGGAACATGGGTGTGGTTCCCATCTGGGAACTATCATGATAAACTAACACTCATTTACAAGTGTGTGTGTGGACACATATTTTCATTTTTCTTTGGTGAAAACCCAGACATGGAACTTCTTGGCCATGTGTTATGTGTTTGACTATATATGAAGCTGCCAAACTGTTTTCCAAAGTGACTGCACCGTTTTATAGTTCCGCCTGGAAATGAAGTAAAGTTGTTCCACATCTTTGCCAACACTTGGCACTGATGGTCTTTTCGATTTTAGCCATTTTAGTGGATGTGTAATTATCTCCATGAAATTTCCATTTGCTTTTCCCTCATGATGATATTTAACATTTTTCATGTGTGTACTCATTACTATATGTCTTCTTTTGTGAAGTTATTTTCATTGTTGCCTAATTTTATATTAGGTTGTTTGTACTGTTGTTGTTGAATTATAATAGTTCTTTTTGTATTCTGGATAGGAGCCCTTTATCAGGGTTATGCATTATGAAACTTTTCTTCTAGTCTCTGGCTTACTCTTCTATTTTCTTCCAGTCATATTTCAAAGAGCAAAAGTTTTTAAATTTGCTTAAGTCCAATTTACTATTTTCTCTTTTCCTGCCCAATTTAAGGAATACTTGTCTACTCCAAGTTCTCTGCATTTTATTTGGGATGTTTAGACTGTTTATATTTAGTGTAATTATTGATGTGGTCAAGTTTAAATTTACCATCATGCTATTTGTTTTCTATTTCTTCCATTTTGTTCTTTGTTTCCTTTTCCTCTTTTTCTTGCCTCCTATTGGATTAAGTGATTTTTCTTTAGTACTCCAGTTTAACTCCACTGTTGGCTTATTAGGTTTGCCTCTGTTTTATTGTGATTGCTCTAGGATTTGCATTATGCTCTTTGATCTAATAGAATTTTCCTTCAAATATTATACCACTTTATATATATCGTTAGGGCTCAAAAAGTGATTCCACTTTGCCACTTAGCTCATTCCTGTTATTGCTTGCTGTCATCTATTTTACTTCTAAATATGTTCCAGACCCCAATACAGTGATTTAAGCAATTAATTACCTTTTAAACAATTTAAAATGAGGGAAAACATATTTAACTACATATACACTATTTTCAGCACTCCGCATTGTTTTGTGTAGCTCCGGGTTTTCATCTCATGTCATTCTTCTTCACATGAAACAGCCTTTAGCATTTCCTGTAATGCAGGTCTCCAAAAGCAATGAATTCTCTGATGTGTGTTCGTGTGCTGGTTTGTGTGCCTGATTATTGGAAAACTTCTTTACTTCACTTTAATTTTTTAAGGTCATTACATTGCATATAGAATTCTGGCTGACAGGTTCCCCCCTACCTACTCCAACTCTTCTCAGAATTTAAAAGATTGTTTTCCATTGTCTCCTGGCTTGCATTGTTTCATATCTATCTATCTATCTATCTATCTATCTATCTATCTATATGCATATATATACACTAGGGGCCCGGTGCACAAAAATTTGTGCACTCGGGGGGGGGGGTGTCCCTCAGCCCAGCCTGTGCCCTCTTGTAGTCTGGAGCCCCTTGGGGGATGTCCACCTGCTGGCGTGCCTGGCCAGCCTAGGTGAGGGGCTGATAGATGTTTGCAGGCTGGCCAAGCCCCCCAGTGGGGACCCTCACCCCATGGGGGTGTGACCAGCCTAGGTGAGGGGCTGAGGGCAGTTTTCAGGCTGCCCACAATCCCTTCAGGGTTCAGGTTCCTACTAGGGTATCTGGCCAGCCTGGGTGAGGGGCTGAGGGCTGTTTTCAGGCTGCCCACAGCTCCCATTGACCCAACGTCCCAGCAAGGCTGGCTGGAATCAGGATACTGGGTTTATTTATCTTCTATAATTGAAACTTCTATAATTGTTGCCTTGAGCCCAGGCCTAGGCAGGCAAGGAAGCCTCCTGTTAGCTTCAGCTCCGTGACTTCTATAATTGAAATATTGTTACCTTGAGCAGAGGCCCAGCTGGCCTAGGCAGGCAGTTGCAATGGAAGCCTCCTGTTTGCTCTAGTTCCGTGGCTTCCGGCCTCCATCTTGGCTGGGTTAATTTGCATACAGCCACTCTGATTGGCTGGGGGCATGGCTTGGCTGGTGGGTGTGGCTTAGGTGTCTGAGTGATGGTTAATTTGCATATTAGTCTTTTATTAGATAGATAAGGCTAATATGCAAAGTGTTCCATCGGGAATTCAATCAGGAGACCAGGAGTTTGATCACTCGCTATGATGTGCATTGACCACCAGGGGGCAGTGCAGAATGAAGGAAGGCCCCGGCTGGCAGCCGAAAGACCCTGATCGGTGGCCAGGCCTAGGGACCATACCCATGCATGAATTTTGTGCGCCAGGCCTCTAGTGTATGTGTGTGTGTGTGGGGGGGGTATATATATATATTTCAGAGAGGAAGGGAGGAGAGAGAGATCAAAACACCAATTATGAGAAAGAATCATTGATCGGCTACCTCCTGCACACCCCCTACTGGGGATTGAGCCCACAACCCAGGCATGTGCCCTTGATCAGAATTGATCCCAGGGCCCTCAGTCCACAGGCCGATGCTCTATCCACTAAGCCAAACCAGCCAGGGCCTGGCTTGCATAGTGTCAATGATAAATCTGCTTAAAGTTCTTATCTTTGTCCCTTGCAATGTACCCCTTCTTCCCTGTCCTCTCACCCCCATTGATTTCAAGACTTTCTCTTTATCACACATTTGAAGCAGTTGGATTATGGCGTGCCTTGCTGTGGTTTTCTTTGTATTTCTCTTGCTTGGGTGTGTTGTGCTTCTTGAATCATTGGGTTTATAATTTTCATCAAATTTGAAACCCTAGCAGCCATGACATCTTTGAATAAAGAGTGTCAGGCTTTGCTCTGGCAGGCATTTGAGTTACCTGTGCATCAACCTGATGCCCTCAAGACTTATTTCTAATCTTCATAAGGTGAATCTGCAGCACCTCTTTTTTTAGAAATGTTTTAGCCCCACTGATGTTCCTTTTCTCTCTGTACTGAATGTCCCATTCACATGAGGAGGACTCTGCCATCTGGCTGGCCTGAGTTTGAGCACCTGCCAGTCCTGAGTGAGCACTGGGAACTCTTCACCTCACAGCCCTTAGATGCTTTTAGCCCACCTTGTGGACTGTCACCTCACACATCAGCAACTCAGCATCCAGCAGAACTATCCAGGGGTCCCAGGTAGATTCCTGGAGCACTTTATCTGCAAGGCCCTCTCCCCTCTGATCTTCTGCCTTTGGAATTCTGGCCTCCCCAATCTTCCCAGACTCTGAGGTGTGTCTCCCCAGTTCAGCATGATGAGGGCATGCTACAAGGGGACCCTCCCTGAAACCGCAGTTTTGAAATGCCTCCCAGCAGAAATACAGAGTGACCGTGGGACCCCCAGTCTCCTCTTGGGAACCACAGTTCTGCTTGGACTGTGGCGTAGCATCTAAAACTATTTCTCTCTCTTATTTTGTCCAGTTTTGTCATTGTTGATGTCATGAGGACAAGCCTGGTTCCAGTTACTCCTCACGAACAGCAGCAGAAGTCGCACCAGGAATTGTTAGATTTCCATCTTGTTCTGTGAGAGGTAGATCAGCAATCTTTGGAAGAGGACAGAGCCAGCCTGAGGCACCAGGATTATACCCCTGTGGGTGCCTCTGCTACCCAGAAAGAGGCTGCCATAAAGCCCAGGGAGACCAGGCTTCCTCTAAGCTGAGTGGGAGGAGTGTCCGGGACAACTGAACACTGGCCGTGCTTGAACTCCGCCTGCCCTTCATCTCCATCCCAGCCAGATAGAGACGCAGACTTGTGATCTGACACATGCAGTTCCAGAGTCAGAGGAGCCTAAACAAGCCCCGATTTCCGTGGTGAGTCCTTGCCGGAGAGCGCTATAAGCCTGAATATAAAGCAGAAGCAGTGTTGCGAGAACTTGGCTTCCTTTTCAACCTTGGCAGGATTTTATCTGCACAGAAAGTGTCACTGACAGCTCCACGCTGCCAACTCTCATTAAGAACAGAGGACAAGGGACAAGCTATGCAAAAATACCCTGCTTCCACGTGGTCTTTGTGTAGCCTCCTCCCTGTAGAGAAATCCTGAATTCCTGGTGAAATAAATCAGAAAATTGTAGCAGGGTGTGTGTGTGTGTAAGTGTTCTCTTCCTCCCAGTAAATAACCCCACCCACATGCTAACAATCTCCACCTCTGCTCTAGCATATTAAGCAGGAGAGCGCTTTGGAGGTGGGTCTTCATCATCACAGAGGTCAGAGAAGGCTCTGGAAGGTCAGAGAGGCTCTGGGAGAAGCAGACATGGCCCCGGTGCCTCTGGAGATGGCGCTGGGTGTGCATCTGGACTTGCTCCAGCCTTCCTGCCACCCAACTCTGAACAGCTACGGCTTCTTGCAGAATAAACTCAACACTCGGCCTAACCCCACCCCACCCCCAGTTTAGTAATAAATAACAAATAAAAAACAGAAGCAAGCAATCTTAAAATGAACACATCCAAGATACAAGCAGAAACCACTGATCAAAACCTCCTATCTTCCCTTCCAGTCGTCATTCCAGACCAGCTCTAAGGCCCCATAACAGAATCCCATTACCTACAACAGCTACTCTTTCAGGAGGAGAGCCACAACCCGGGAGTCACAGGGGCTGCGAAGGCCGCCTCCTCTGCTCCCATGGATGGGGTGCAGCACGTGGAGCTGCAGCAAGCAGGGCACCTCCCCCGAGGCACAGAGCCGTGGACGGAAGGAAGGAACGGGGCAGTGGGAAAGGACGGCTCAGAGCCACTTTGTCCCATCTGTGTGGACGCAGAACAGATGCCGATTTCGCGTAGGAAGAAAACAGAGCCAACAAGTCGCTTTCCTTCCACTCCAGGACTGCCTGACCTCGGAAAACACTGGGATTTCAGTGAAAGTCGGAGCAAGTAAGATTAATTAGCAGAGGCTCAAATCCTTAATTCACACTTCAAACAAACAGGTTAATTGTGCAGCTAACAGAGTGTGACTTGATTACAGGCCGCTGGTGGCCCTTAATGGATGAAAAGTGTTTGGGTTCCATAGCCCACCTCCACCAGGGACGTTCAGCTCAGGCGCTGCCCTTGTGTGTGAACACCTGTGATCATGAGCCCCACCTGGCGAGCGAGCACCCCGGCTTGGAGCGCGTGCAACTGAAGAGTGAACAGGAGGAGAATTCTGCATTTTCCAGAGGCAACTGTTCCCCCTGCTTTGGAGAGCGGTTGGGTTTGCTCTCAGAAGACCTTACCATACACATGAGCACAGCTTCCTGGCTGACACGCACCTCCCAGGGCCACTGCTGGCTGCTTTGACAGGACTCCCTGCCTCCCGGGAGAGCCGAACAGGACAGGGCTCTGACCACGGACAACACCAACCCAGCTGCTCCCAAAGACACAAGCCTCAGTCCCTGTGAGGCCTCAATTAAAGTACAAATGGGAGAGGCTTCCAAACACTGACTAGTAAGTCTATGTCCATCTTCCCTTTGACCTTGTGGGCCCTGTCCTCAGAATCACAGAGTGCTGTGAAAGCAAAAAAGAGATCTTCTCTTACTTCTTGGTAACATCCAGCAATAAGATCAAAGGCAAGGATCAAAGGCATGGCTCAGTGGTTGAGCTTTGACCTATGAACCAGGAGGTCATGGTTTGATTCCCAGTCAGGGCACAGGACCGGGTTACAGGATCGATCTTCAGTGTGGGGGATGCAGGAGGCAGCCGATCAATGATTCACTCTCATCATTGATGTTTCTCTCTCTCTCTGTCCCTTCCTCTCTGAAATCAATAAAAATATATTTTTAAAAAGGGTGAGGAGCACATCCTATTGTGTCCTCTGAGAGCAATGTGGGCCACAGGGTCACAACACCATCAATCAAATGTCCTTTCCTGGGGACCCTGTGATGTGACGACGCACAGAATGTCAAGCTTTCATGGAAAGGAGGCTTGCTCTTCACCATGTCCTCACAGGGCACTATGAGGATGGGGTTGGTCTTCTTTCTGCGAATGTCAGAGGTGCAATGAAGGGGGCTCTCACTTTCCAATGCGAGGACCGGCCACACGGTCAGTCCCAGGACCTGCAGCCACGCACCCCCAGGGAGCAGCCTCGAAGCAGTGTCCTCACCCTCACCGTCGAGCTCCATAAACTCCGGGGGATCTGGTTCTAACATTTCGGGGGACACAGCCACTAGAAGACGTGGGCTTTCTTTTCGGGAGGACTGAGCACTGAATCACAAAGCGACCTGAAACTTTAAGATCCAGCACAGCTAGAGGGACCAGAATAAGGACCCAAACTATGACAATGGGAAAAGCAGTATTGGAACTGTCCTTGGTGCTGAACCAATTTAGTGCCTTGGGGTGGCCATTCCCTAAGACCCCAATGACCCATTAGCCCGCTGGTGAGTCCTAGAATCAATCCAGGGCGGATGGTGGTAATTTTTCATGGAACTGAATGAATGGAGTGAAATGGGAAATGGCACAGTGCACCGCAGGCAGCACTGTTTCTTGGAACTTTTGCTCAGATATTTCCCCCTCAGAAGTATGTACATCATACATTCACACGTGTGTTCCCTCACATTCAATACAGGGCTTGAGCCCAGTGGGAATGGGTGAACTGCAGACTGGGAATAGTGATTGTGCATGTGTCAGAAGGTGGTCGTGAGGATTAAATGAGTTCATTTATGCAAAGTATTTAAAACAGAGCCTGGAACTCAGTAAATGCTGTACAAGGGTTCCCTAGTATCACCATTCGCTTTGCTATAGCTTTAGGTGGCAAACTCAATGACTCCATGGTACACAGCCATTAAAACAGCCATGGAATGCAATGCTCATCATACAACCTTGAGGAGGAAAACCAAGAAGCAAAGCTGTGTGACAGTATTCAGTCACAAATATGTCTTTAGATACACAAGCAGCATAACAACCTCAAATACGCTGTTCAAGACTTCCTAGACCACTGGGCGAAAATCCACTGAAATGTTAACCCAGTTAGATTTGGGTGGGAGGTCTTGGATAAATTTCTCTTTTAATACATTTTCTTCAACTTTCCCATTTTTTTCTACAATTGGTGTGTTTTATCATCAGAAAAGAAAAGTCTCTAAGTCAGTTAGAGTGGCTTTAATGCTGAGACATGCCATCCTGCAAGCCGCCATCAAATGGGGGGGTGCCCCACCTTCATGTGCACAGGCACCTAACACGCCAACACTGTGCTGGGACATGTGTACCTGACTCTCTGGTCTTTCTGACACTTCATAGCTGCTGCAAATGGAAAGTCAGCTTCCAACCCTCGGAAGGCAGCACAACCGGGATGACCTTAAACCACCCGGAACCAAACTCACCAGCTTGGTCACCTGCCCACACCTCAGTCACAAGGGCCAGTGTGCCAGGTACTGAGTTTCCAACAGTATCCCAAGTCGTCGTCCCAACGAGTCTGTGATAGAGACTTAGTCATATCTTGTTTTATAAGATCAAAAGACTGAAATTTTTTTACATTAAGTGACTTTATCCTTCCATGCCTAGGCTTCCTTCAGAGTACACTTCCTTTGAAGAGTGCCCACACCTGCTGCCTCAGGCTGACACTGGAGTCATCTTGTCACCCCTACTTCTCAGGCATTTCCTAATCTCTCTGTGAGCAAGGCCTTACCCTCTACCTTCAAAATGTGTCCAGAATCCACCACGACCGCCCCCCCATCCCTGCTGTCCCCTTGGCTCAGGGCCCCAGCGCCTGCACAGCCTCCTCCTGGCCTCCCACTCAGCCTTGCTCCCCACACACCGCCCGGGCGAGTCTTCCAGGAGGCTCCCACCTCCCTCACATTCAAAGCCAAGCTGACCTCAAATTCAAAGCATATGTGGGCCCCAGGACCTCTCTGATCTGCTCCCTCCACTCTGCTCTGGCCACAGGGCTCCCTGGCCGCCCCCCCC
>PVJC01000948.1:29142-70149 GCA_004026665.1 Murina feae | reverse complement strand
TCACACACACCCTGTGCCCCCTCACCTGCGTGAGCTTGCCCACCTGACTATGCATATCACTGCATTATTGCTGGCAGCCCCTCTCTGTTCCTACCCCCCTCACACTGGAACATGGAGATTCTCCACCCCCCTCTCCACTGCATCCCCAGCCCCTACAACAGTGCTTTACCCGGATCCAATACATATTTATTGAATGAACAAAAATAGAAACAAAAGTGCCTGTTCAAGGCCATCTGGCTCATAAATCCTGAGGCAGGTTTCCAACCAGACCTGAGTCTGCAGAGCCCACGCGCCTCCCATCTGCATGTGCCTGTGTCTGCGCCTCCAGACGTGCTGCTGGACAGCCTTGCAGGGTCAGTATGTGCGACCAGCGTGCAGCCGGGAGGGTGCCTCTGCCAACACCCTCGCAGCCAATGGGACCGAATATTGAAACGAAAGGCCTGCACTGGGAAGCGTAGGGCATGCCACCCTGTCACCGCGGGTCACTCAGCACAGCCTGGGCGAGTTCAGTGGAGAGAGGATGGTCAGGGAGCTGATCTCCATGTAAAAGGACTGCACACAAAGCCCTATCGTTGCCCCTCGAGACACAGCCCCAAGCCCGATTCTGCCGACAGAGCCCTAGCCCCTGCCTCCTCCCTCAAGAACACCCAACAACGACCTCCATCCTCGCTGAATGTGTGGGGTCTCACCACACCAGGGCCCAAACCCATTGGCCTAACTGGGCCCGGGCATTTCCACATTTAGAGCTTCCTTCACTTACTTGGTTTAAAAGCCAATCTCCACATGATCCAATAGGAGCCCAAAGAGTAGACAAGATAGAGAGACAATCTGCAGCATTCGTGCTTAATGGCTGGGCATTAATTGGCTTTTTATGCGTGTAAATCGGTTCATTTTCGGTCCCTGTAACCTGTTCACTCTCATTAATGAAGGCGCAGCACTCGTCGACGGCCCTGCCTACACTTCACCTTGTAAAACCAGACTCCGTTTATTCAAAAAAATAAAATAGATTTATCACAATTGGAAGTACAGAGTCATTAAAATAATAATTAAAAACACAACTCCGAGCACAATAAAAGTTCTGTGATAATAAACTACACTTTAATGTATATTAATTCCCCTCATGATTTACTCTATACATCTTCCAGGGTCAAATCAATGTCTGCACACACACACACAATTTTTCAATTCAATTCTGTTCACTGTATCTTTCGAGTGAGTCTACTGTTTGCTTTTGTTTCCTATCAGGCCATTTGTCAGTTGTTCTAGCCCAAGATCATAAACAGGAGGGACGTGGCCCCAACACGGCCAGGAGAAACACGTGTCCAAATCCGACCTAGTCTCCTTCGCCCTCTCTCGTCTGTTTGTCATTGATGACCTTGTAGGAGGGGATGAGAAGGGAGGCACCATCCACCCATGCTCCTGAGAAGCGAGGACCTGTGGGCCCTACCCGATGTGCTCCCCACGCTGGCCAGCACCTGTGCCTCCCTGGAGACAAGGGACCCCATCTAGAGCAGGCTGCATCTGCCAGGGCAGCAGAACGGAGCTCTGATGGTCCCTCCTTAAACTTCCTCTTGTCCAGACACAGCCCACCCTCCCCTCTGCAGAGCCTGCGGGAACTCAGATCCAAAAAAGCACATCTGCTCCCCAGCCTCTTGCACCAAAGCAGGTTACTTACCATGTCTATACCTGGCCTCAGTGGTTTTTCTAGGATTAAAACACAGAGACCACGTCTATGCTTGGAAACAACTGGCTGCTACTGACAATCTGATGAGCTGGAAGGCTGGATAGTGGAGGCTCCCTGCCACCCTCCTGGTCAAGGTGGGGGTCTGAGATGACCGCTCCCCTGTTGTTCACCACTAGGGGTCACTAGGCCTGACCTCAATCAGAGAGAAGGCCAGGCTCTCAAAACGCACTGGGTTCCCAAGCCCAGGGAGCTCGAGGACCAGAAGGGGAGTGGGTGAGCCCAGAGGTCACTCTGCAGCAACGGGCAGCTGACACTGACCACCACGCCCCGTTTTCACATGAGGAAAAGCCAGCTGCTGAATGAAAAATTAGTTACTTCGGGACCCAACGGGAATTCCCAGTGAAGCTGAAATAAAGCAGAAGCGCCTAAAGCCACGCTCTTTCCTGAGCATCTGGAAAGTGCAGGACAAACCACGCGTCCCTTCCAGCCCTTTCTGGTCCAGGATGTCAGGGCTGCGGAGCCTTCCAGAGCTTCCCTCCCCTGAGCCTCCCTCGCCCCCAAGACTCTCTCCCCCCTGACCCACCCCCCAAACGCGCCGCCCCTCCCCCACCCTCCCTCCCCTGAGCTGCCCTCCCTCCCTCCCCTGAGCTGCCCTGATTGGTGGTTCTGCTCAATTGGGAGGGCAGGAAAGGTGCTGGCAGCTCCTAAGGCTTTCACACCAAGAGCTGGTGGTTCCAGACCCTTCCAGGCCCCGCTGATCAGCTAGCCCGCCCTCCTCCAAAGTCCCCTCTCCTGAGCCTGAGGCGGGGCTGAGGCTGAGCGGGGGTGGCTAGGGGCAGGGGAGGGGGGAGAAGAGGGGAGGGGGTGTGGAAGGCAGAGGTTCTCATTACCCAGGCAGCCTCCTGGGGGCTAGCTTTGGAAGTCTCAGCTGCACATGCTCTGTAAAATACAGGTGCAATTTCGGCCTGTGGCTAACACTGCTTAATTTTATTCTGTGCTGTGTCATATTTCCCCAAGCTGGGCCGAGAGAGTAAGTCTGGAGGCTCAGCGGCACAGCTGGCTGCGGGCAAATCCGCCTGGTGGAATGCCTGTGCGCGCCCTGGGCCCTTCTGCCCTGCAGCTCCCAAAGCCACAGCCTGCTGCAGCCCAGCTGTGGGGAGAGGAGAAAAGCATTCCCTGGCTGGCCTTCCTACAACCAGATGTTGTGACTTAGGGCTCCCACCTTCCTATCTGCTCGCCTCCCTTTTCTAGATTTCTCGGTCAGCTGACACAGAGCCACCAGCAAGTGCACCCGTCCACTCCCCTGCTGCCTCCACAGAGGGCGCCCCTCACCGCCCCCCCAGCCAAGTTGCACCCTCTGGTTTGGCTCCGTCCTCTCCTGCCTCCCCCAGGACCTCGCTCCCTCCCTCGGTTGGCTTGCTCTGTCCCTACCATGTTCGCTCCAGAACTTCACCACTGCCCTTAACTGCTGGGCCACCAAGTACAGCGCCCCTTCCTGTCACCTCAGCTTCTCAGCCGCATCCACAGAGCTGACCCTCCTCCACCACCTGGTTCTCCCTCCCGCTTTCATAAACCCACTGGGGCCTGTTGTCTCCTGTGGTGCCCGCATGGCCATCACTGTCCCTCCCGCCCTGGGCACTCTGCATGTCCAATCTCACAGTGCCCGTCTGGCCCGCGCTCACCTCTCCTGTCCCCCCTGGTCCAGGGCCTTCCACACCAGCACGCTTACTCCCTGCACTCCTGACCCCCGGCCCCTGACCCCTGCTCGGACGCTCCACGTGGATGTGTAATGATATCTCACATTTAGCATGTCCAAAATGGGAATTTAAAAATAGAATGTTATTGACTTCAGAAAGGAAGGGAGAGGGAGAGAGAGACAGAAACACCATTGATCAGCTGCCTCCTGCACGCCTCATACTGGGGATGGAGCCCGCAACCCGGGATGTGCCCTGACCATGAATCAAACCATGACCTCCTAGTTTATAGGTCGACGCTCAACCACTGAGCCCCGCCAGCCAGGCCAAAATTGAATATTTTTCCTCTTTAAACAGGTTTCTCCTCAGGCTTCACCCTCTCGACAAATTGCTCACCACCTAGTTACTCCAAGTCAAATCTACAAATTCTCTGGCTCTAACCTGTGGGGCATCTCAAAGCTGCCCATCCTCCCACCTCCCCTGCCAGGCCCTTCCTCTTACCTGGACAGACCGAGTCCTGACCTCTCCCAAAAAGGCCTTTCCCAGTACTTGGCACTCAACCGCCATCCCTGTGCCCTCCACAGGAAGGCATTCAAAACATTAACCACTGGTCTGGCACCTCAGAAGGGGTGCAGGCAGGGCAGTGGGCACTCAGGGAGCTCAGGTGGCACCTTTGTACCAACAGTTACAGTTGTTTGGTGGGTCAGCAGCCTGTGAGCACCAGGGCCAGCACTGGCCAGATATACACATGGGGCAGGTGGGACACCTTGGGGGAAGTGTGTGTGCCCCTCGCCAACTTCAAAGCCCTGACACCTGATGCCACCGCCTGGCACAGAGGAGGCCCTTGGTTAATATCCGCTGAACTGAACCAAACTCGCTCAGGCAAAAACAAAGCGGGAAGCCCGGGGATTTCCCAGACTGTCACCACCGTGTGAGCCAAGTAAAGCGCGCTCCTGGACAGTCTGTTTGCTCAGATGGCGAGTCTGTCAGATTTCACAGCTTCAGCGACCTCACGAAGCTCTGACCTGAAACTGAATTGAGAGGGAATGAAAAAGACGCGGGCGAGCGGGAGAATGCGAGCCCCCCTTCACAGGCGTCCTCTGGCACGTGCGCTCCAGCCACCACGAGACAAGGGAGCCTCCGGGTGTCAGAGCCGCATCAATCCCAGCGAGTCTGATTTCCTGGTAGCACCTGACGTGCTCCGGGGAACTGGGGCCGATTCTGGAGCAATTTCAATGCAGAGAGCTTGTCTTGTGTTACACAAGAGGCCACAAAGCCTTCCATGGAGCACAGGGAACAGAGGCTTGTCCGAGCGGAACACACAGGAAAGGTGAGGACTGTGGCCATGGCCACGGGAGGCCCTTGACCTCATGGCACGCAGCTCTGGTCCAAAGATCTGTGCAGACATGCAGAAGGGGCTCCCATGGAGACCCCACCAGGGAAGCAGAAGACCCTTGCCACGGGCTGGGGTGTGTCCCCCCAAAGCCCTGTGTTTAAGTCCTAATCCCAAGTAGCTCAGAATGTGACTGTACGTGGAGACAGGGCCTTGACAGGGGTGACTGAGTTAAAATGAGGCCGTTCAGGTGGCCCCAGTCCAATGTGACCATGTCCTTATAAGAAGAAGGGACTTGGAAAGAGAGGTGCAGGTGCAGGGGGGGTGGGCACCATGGAGGACATAGAGAGAGACATGGGTGCAGGTGCACGGGGAGAACCATGGAGGACACAGAGACACAGGGGTGCAAGTGGACGGGGGGACCATGGAGGACACAGAGAGACACGCAGGGGTGCAGGTGCACAGGGGGTGGGAGGTACCAGACAGGACAGAGAGAGAGACACGGGGGTTCAGGTGCACGGGTGGGACCAGGGAGGACACAGAGAGAGACAAGCTCAATGAGTTCCACACATCTATTCCCTTCTCAGTCCGTCCTCAACACACACGAGTCCCCAATGGCTTCGGGCATAGGGACTGGGAAGAAGTTCCCTTGAGAACAAAAAAGGAAGGAAAGAGGGTGCCATCTGAGCACGTGTGACACAGGAAGACCAAGATGGGAGCCATACCACAGATGCTGAAACTTCTGTATCTTCCCCAGATGGGTCAGCATCACCCCTTCGCCCCACCAACTACCTGACAGCGTTCCTACAAGAAACCAGACTTGAGACTTGGGGCCAGTGAAGAAGCAAGGAGCTCGATGAAGCCCTGCCTTCCTGTGTCTGAACTACCTAGGGATGGGAGAGGGCAGCCTGAGATGGAAAGGAAGGCAGTGGGGCATCATGGGGAGGTCCAGGGGAAGGTGAGATGGGGAACTGGGGGACCAAGCAGGGGTGCCGAACCCCCAGAAGCCCAGGGAGAACCCAAATGTGAAACTCCAGCCCATGTACTCAAGAAGCATTCAGGGACACAGCCTACAGCAATGGCCTGGGGACCCGGGCAGGAAAAAAAGAGGCTGTGTGTGTGTGTGTGTGTGTGTGTGTACCATTCTCTACACAAGCATTAGTCACCGGAAATAGTCTGATTTATCTGAAGTATTTTTCATCATTCCTCAGGACCAGGGTGACATCTCGAATATGCAAATTTAAGGAAAAGAGGGCTTTTAATAAGCTCTGGCTTCTATGTTCAGACCCTGGAACCTGGGAGAATCTATCAGTCCAGATGCCACCTCTGGCAGAGGTGAGCCCCCCATGCAGACCCCCCCACGCAGAGCCCCCAATGCAGAGCCTGCCACCCAGAGACCGCCACGCAGAGCCCCCCAGACACAGAGCTCCCCAAGTACAGCCCTTACACAGAGCCCGCCACGCAAGAGCCCTCTACACAGAGCCTGCCATGCTCAGGACTCTGACTCCCCCAGAGGCACCAGTCACCTTCCCTCTCGGAGAATGTCCCTTGCTCATCCTCTGCTCATCATCTATTCCATGAGCAGCCACTGGGCCTCGCTCGCACAGAGAAGCCACATTAACACCCACCTGACCGAGCAAGGTGGGGAACGACCTCTGCAGCACGAACTGTGCCTAGTTTCCTTCAGCCCAGGAACAGGATTCCAGGTGAGGCTCCCGGTGGGTCCATGAACGAGGTGCCTGGATGTCTTTCCCCACTTTTCCCCCAAAAGAGATCAGGCTGGGACAGGACTGAGAGAACCTATGCCACTCCAGCCAAGGAACGCACGCTGGAAATGAAATACGCCAGCAACAGGAAGGAAGTCTCTCCCAGTCCCGGAGGGAAGAGGTGGGAGCCTGGACGTCGGGGCACAGGGGGAACCCGGTCCTGAACATCAGGGTGGTGTCACAACACTGGACTCTGGACAAATAGCCACAAGCGGGCAGAGCTGATGCCCCCAGGGCTGCTCCCAGCTGGTGTGAGGAGAAGGCGGGGGACCCTCTCCCACACTCCTGGAATAGCAGCCATGGCTAGGTGGTCACACCAGGGCAATGCCAACCTTAAAGCAGGGTCCCTGGGAGAAAGCCTGGTCGTGCTGGCTCTGCCCAGCCTGCCTCTGGAGTGGAAGGTAGCCCTCCCTCCCCCAATTCTGCCGCCACCAAATGGCCTGGCCTGGCAGGGTCTCGGGACCTGGGGACCGGTGGAGGGATGTCCTCAGATAGCAGCCTTCTTCCCGGGCCTGGCTCCGTACCCTGCACCCATTCCCGCTAGAGGGGAAGGCTTGGTGGCCATGGGCACACTATGACTACCCTGGGCCAGGAGCCCACCACCATCAGGAGTGGTGCAGCCTGCAGAGTAGGGCTTCAACACACAAGAGCCCTTTGCCAAGCCTCTGCCCACAAGTACGGAGACCCACTGCACACCTCCGTGCAAACAGCTGCCACGTTGGTCTTTTAAATACCTGGCTCCGACAGGAAGACAGCTCTTTCAAGGGTCTGCACTCCATCCCAGGACCGTTGCCCCTCTACTGCCAGTCACAAGCAGTTTAGGGCACCGAAGGGCGCTGGGAGCCAACAGGTGTCCTCCCCACCCCCACCCCTGCACACACCTCCACTGCCCAGCTGAGAACCCAGAGGCAAAGGGAGGGAGACTGCCTTTGTCTTCAAGCAGGGGGCTTCTGGAGGACCTCAGCCTGCAGAGGTCCCAGCCCAGCTTGGGCCCCACTGAGGCTAGAGCGGGAGATAGCAGAGAGCAGGGGTTCTGCAGCGTCCCCAGGGTCTCACTGCGTCCATCTCATCTCAGGACCTCCACCCCAGAGAGACGTCAGCGCCGGGCCCTGAGGAGGAGCAGGAGGAGCAGGCGAGGCCTCGGGCCACAGGTGTCTGTGGGGGCTGACACCTCCCACAGCATCCAAAACAGAAAGGGTCTGATCCATGTGCGCCAGACGCGCAAATGCTAATAGACAACAGTCCCCACAGTGAGTTCAAATGCCCCTTCTCGTGTGTATCTCACTTGTGCCCATTTCATGCAAGAGAAGGGGGGTGTCTCGGGGACACTAAGCCCTGCTAGGGCCTCTGGGGGGCAGAACCAAACCGCCCAGGACTCTGAGGCCCCCATAGATTTCTAACCACTGTGGAAGGAGGTCTCCAGGTCTCCATTCCAGGCTTTGTTAAAACAACAGCAGCTACCAGTTCACACTTACCATGCTCTCCTTTAATCTCACAAGCCACCGGCTGGTGCTGCTGCTGCCCGTCCACAAGGGGGAGCACAGAGGTCTGGGAGCCATATGCCCAGCAAGTGGCAGGGATGGAACCAGATTTAGGTCCTGCTAACTGCTTCCTGGTTAGGAGGATGCCCCTCTAACCCTGGAGTGTCCACGCAACTCCTTCCCCATCAGCACCTACAGCCCTACGGGAGAAGGTGGCGAGACTCTGCCTCCCACTGCAGGTCTGCCCGGCCACCAGCAGCAGGAGAGGAGGCGCCACAGAAACGAAAGGGAAATAAAGACTTGTGAGGCGATAACATGCACAAGGGTGCTCTGGCAGGAATGGGACTGGGCATCGCCCATCAATGTCGCCTCAAACTCAGCGGACCGGGCGGTGTGCTCTCTGCTGTAGAAACCGGAGATGCTGGGTGGCCAGCCTCTCCTCCTGTCCTTCCTCCTAGACCAGGTGGGGAGCTCGCCTTGCAGAGATCTGCCCTTGAACTGCGGGAAAGCCTCCATTCCCCACCCCCAGCTCACAGCCTTAAACTCTGGGTGAGAAAAGCAGCAAAAGGACTGGCCACCCCAGGAGGCCCCTGCCTGCCAGCCGCATGCTATCACCCTGAGGTGATGAGGACGGATGACTTGTGATGAGATGGACAAGCACAGGGACACTCCCCTCTCGCCCGCCCCTGAAGTCACTGCAGCAAGGGCAGTGGGAGCACACGGCTCACAGGGAAGAGGTCCCAAGGGCATAAGGACAGAGACTCAGAGGGATACAGAGGCAGCAGCAAGAGCGGAGCCTGGGGCCAGGCAGGGCGGCCAACAGGGAAGGGCTGTGCCAGGAACCTGCACTGAGAGCCATCTCATTAGGAAGACTTGGTGTTCCCGTGGCTCGTTCGTTCATTCACCCATGAATCCATCCATCCGTCCCTTCCACAGATGTGCACGCAGCGCCAGCCATGCACCAGGCCTCGTTATAGGTACTGGAGACACAGCAAAACAGATGAAACTCCCTGTCCACAGGAGGGAGAAGGAGCTAGGGAGATGCATGGGGAAGAGCACTCCAGGCAAGAACAGCCTGTGCAAAGGCCCTGGGGTGAGAAACAGAGAGGAGGCCAGTGTCGCTGGAGTGGAGTGAGGAAGAGGAGAGTTAGGGGTGAGCTCTGAGGGGGTAGGGGACTGGCAGAGGATGCACTAGGGGGCGGGGGGCTGGCAGAAGGGTGGTAGAGGTGGGAAACTGACAGAGGGAGTGCCAGGGGATCTGGGTAGGCGGTGGGAGAACTCTGGGTGGTGGGGATGCTCACGAGGCTTTGGGAATGCTGCATTTCTTACAGAGCCCAAATGAGACAATAACGCACAGGTATATGGAAGAGCCTCTCCGGACAAAGGTTGCCAGGAATAGGGCCACCACGCCGCCAGCTGCCCGCCGCTCCAAAGCAAACAGCACTCCTTTCCCCAAGAAGACCCATCCCTGCAACTCTTCACTCACCAATCCCGTCAAATATCCAACTCTTCACTGTATTTTGTTTTTGAAATGACTCCCACTGTGACTACCTAGTGTTTGTCTCACTCCAGCGCTCACCTGGACTTTCCAACCACAGTGGCTTATTTTACCTCCGGGTCTGGGTCGGCCTCTCTTTCGCTCTCGCACCTTCTCCACAACCAAGCACTTCTTGTCATAATAATTAACAGGCTCTGTTCCCACGGTGCTGATGTTCAGCTTGTCTTAATAAAGCAGAGCTCCGAGTTCATTCAGCACGGGGCTGACCTCCACTAGGCCAAAAAGACTCTTTCCCCCTAAAGCCCCTCTGGGTCCAAGGCCACCAGATCAGCTACAGGATGATGGCCAGTGGCCTTCTCTGCTCTCAGGACATCTTGGCCCGAAATTCATTGGGGGGCGAGTAAGTGAATCCCTACAATCTCTTCTTTGCCCAGAAAATGGCCCCTGGCAGTAGACACCAGGGCTCACACAGACCCTTCCCAAGTGGTAAGACCTCTGCTCCTGGGTCCAGGGACCTAGGATGGACTCCACTCAGACACACCTCTTGTGTGGCTGAGCTCAAAGTCTGCCTTCTTCCCAAGGAGGAAACGTACCCTCTCCAATGTTTAGTTAGGGCATGTGAGAGGGTACAGTGCAGCAACAACCAGCCCCAAACTTTCAGTGCCCTAAAGTCAAAGATGTTTCCTTCCTGTCCACATCACAGGCCCAATGCACGTGGGGGCGGGGACTCTGCTCCCTGCGGTCAATCGAGGATCAAGGCAGAAGGAGGCAGAGAGGTTGGGGAAAGGCACAGAGCACACCACATGCTGGCCCTTCAGGCTCCTGCTCAGGGGAGACCCACATCCCTCCTGCTCACACTGCCCCTGCCAAATCCAGTAGCACCCCCACCCGCAACTTCAACGAGGAGAGATGAGTGCAGTTCCACCATGGGTCCCAGGAGGGAATGCCAAAATCCTAATGATCAGTCCCAAGGCCACCTACCAGGTCTACCCAGACCACAGCCCTGTTGGGTGCTACCCATAGACAGCCTGTCACTCATTTCCATAGCTCATGGCTATAACAAACCTGAAAGAAAAGCATTGCTCTATGCATGTTTTTCAGATGAAGAAACCAAGTCTCAAAGGAGCTGGATAGTTTGCTGAACTCAGACACTAATAAAAAAGAGCAATATTGCCCTGACCGGTTTGGCTCAGTGGATAGAGCACCGGCCTGCAGACTGAGGGGTCTGAGGTTCGATTCCGGTCAAGGGCATGTACCTTGGTTGCGGGCACACACCCAGGAGGAAGTTTGCAGGAGGCAGCTGATCGATGTTTCTCATCAATGTTTCTAACTCTCTATCCTTCTCCCTTCCTCTCTGTAAAAAATCAATAAAATATATATTTTTTTTAAAAAAGAGCAGTATTCCCAGACGAGTCCCATGTGAGTCCCACACCCCACTCCTCTCCAGGTGGAGTTAACTGCTCTCATCTCTCCCAGTTTCTCCCCGTGACTGTGAGCTATTCGAGGGCAGAGCAGCACCTTCGCCATCTGGCAGCAAAGTGCCAGCACTCAAGAATGCCGCAGCATGAACACCCAGGCGCATCCCAGGGACACCTGAGGAAGCTGTGCCCCTCCAGGGTGCTGCCTGACCATTGCTCACTCCTCTGGGACCCCAGGGCACTCCTCTGGGACCCCAGTGCTGGAACCAGGCATGGACAGCTCCTGTGTGGCCTGCCATAGCCTCTGTCCCACCAGGTCTCCAGCAGCAGCACCATGGACAGCTCCTATATGGCCTGCACTAGCCTGTGCCCCTGCAGGGTGCTGCTGCCCAGCACTCACAGGCACACCACCGCCATCAGAACCATGGACAGCTCCAGCATCCCAGACACTAGCCTGTGTCCCTCCAGGACGCTGCTGCCCAGCGCTCACAGGCACCCCACGAGATCCCCATCAGGTCCCCAGCAGTAGCACCAGGGACAGCTCCTATGTGGCCTGCACTAACCTGTGGTCAGCACTAGTCTCGCAGACTGGGCACTTGGGTGAGCATCAGGAGTTGTCAGGGGAAGGAGGTCCTGCTACCTTAGCTTTCTGCTGCTCTGAATCGAGCTCAGACCCACACAAGCCACCAGGAAAATCCAGGAGGTTGCTGGCTTATTAAATAAAGTAAATTAGGTCTCAATTATTTGCTTGCACACCAGGCAGAAATGAAAATTTCAATATAAAAGTAATATTGCTCTTAATATGCAGAAACGGATCTGCAATCAGGCTTCCATGCACTTCTGCCAAGTGAGGCCAGAGCAGGAGAGTCTCATGAAGGGTTCTCCTCTATCCCTGATCCAGGCCAGGAGGGGCTCCAGGCCCTTCCAGAGGGGCCGGGCTCTGGGTGCCTGGATAAGCAGTTTGGGGCTGAGCAGTAGCACTGAAACCATTCATTTAATCTTTTCTTTTTGTGCAGGTTTAAGTACCGCATCCAAACACCCTGACTAACGCGGCCTTCCATATCCAAAGATCTAAATCAGGCACATCCACGGCCTCTGAATTTGCATTTTTTAATGGAAAGGCAGAGCCAGCGCCAGGTAAGGATGTGTTAACACCAAGCCCTTATCAGCCACCCCATCCAAGAGCAGATATTGGAGGACATCTTCAAAGGAGAAGCGCCACCCACCCGCCGCTTTGTCAGGCTCCACGGCGCAGGGTGCTCCAGAGCCAATTTCATATCTCGGCTTGGAAGAGCCGGGACTCAGCAATGCGGGTCCCCCTTCTTGAAAATCTTTCCCTCAAGGGCATCAACAATAAGCATGTAGTGCTTCTACTAGAGTAAAAATAATCTTTCAAATGTGGATCTATTAAGAAGTTTAAAGAGTTCCAGGTTGGCCTGGGGCAACCTAATGACTAGTCAAACCTACATGAAGGGGGGTTTTGTGTGGATGGGGACCAGCTGTGTTCTATTCCAGCCGAGGGTGGGATGAGCAGGGACCAGTCTTCCAATCACAGCAGAAGGGACTCAGACGGGCAGACATGGCCAGCAACATCCAGGGCCTTCCCAGGAGGGGCTGACCACCACCCTTTGAGGCAACAGGTCACAGAGAGTGAAGAGGGCAGGCCCTGAAATTCTAGGTGACCTAGGCATGCCAGTCATCTTTCAAATGATCTGAATTTCTGTTTTGCATCTAAAAGTAGGGATGGAATTAAAGTTACTTTCTTGGGGTTTCTAGGATTAAAAGGGGAGTATGTGTCACATGTGCTTCGCATCTGGCAGTTAGGATCAGGGGCAGCTCATTTGTGCAGAGCATTTAGGTAAAAGCTCACCCTGCAAAGTCTCTTCACACAGAAGTTATTACCAATTGAAGAGATTCATTCATGGGGTTTGGAGAGAGGAAGGAAGATGGAGAGAGAGAAACATCGATGTGAGAGTGACACATCAATCGGCTGCCTCCTGCACACCCCTCACCAGAGATCAAGCCCACAAACTGGGCATGTGCCCATCCAGGAGTCGAACTGGCAACCTTTCAGTGCATGGGGTGAGGCTCAAGAGCCGAGCCGCACAGGCCAGGGCTATTTACTGGATTTATGCAGAGGGCTGCCTCCACAGAACTCCAGAACCTGGACAGAAAACCCTCCCATGAGGGTTTTGGTTTTAGTTTTTAAGTCAAAAATGACAGAATGACATGGGGAGAGGAGACTTGGTTGGAAGATGAGAATGGGTGGAATAGGAAAGCACAGGAAGGAGGAGGAAGAGGGGAGGAGAGGAGGCCGAGGCTGGAGGAAAGCAGCGGGCAGGAGGACCACCTGGGGATCAGTGCCTTCTCCGGAGCCAGTGAAGAGCTGGGGCTTCCTGTTGCCCAGTGAGGAAGCA
The DNA here is from genome assembly GCA_004026665.1 of Murina feae. Classification (NCBI taxonomy): domain Eukaryota; kingdom Metazoa; phylum Chordata; class Mammalia; order Chiroptera; family Vespertilionidae; genus Murina; species Murina feae. The sequence goes on along the minus strand of PVJC01000948.1, from coordinate 56,858 downwards.
CCGAGCATGCCCTGCCTCCAGCTCATCCAGTTCTCAGTGCCACATCCTCAAGGTCACAGAGTGTGCGTCCTCTCTCACTCCTGCCACGGCACCTGTGCGCTGCAGGCCCATCACCACCTGCTAACTGGGCCTGGGCCCTTCCAGCCGCAGATCCTTTTGGACCTGCCAAAGCCCCAAAGTCTATGCCATCAGTCACACTGGCAGGCACATTACAAACCCCAGGGTCCCTGACACGCTGCTCTCTCTGGGCCCCCCTGCTGACTCCACCAGTCAGGTCAGAACCTAAGGCCAGCCTGGACTGGGGTTCACAGCCCCAGCAGCTATGCACCAGCTCCGCAGCCATAGCAGTTTCCTGTGTGTGTGAGTGTATGTGCATGTGAGTGTGTGAGTGTGTGTGTGTGTGTGTGTGTGTGTGTGTCACCACTGCAGAGACATTGGGGAAATCACCACTGCAGGTGATGGCAGCAGTGTGTCCTGTAGATCACTGCTCCTGACCCCCCACTGGCAGCCCAGACGGCCCTCCAGAGGGCCCAGGTGATGCATTCACCTTCCCCAAGACCCATACATCCTCCAAATGTCCCCGGCGAGGACTGTGAACACCTGCTTCCAGAACCTGCCTCCCCAGGCTGCCTGGCTGCGTAGGTCCACACGCATCTATCTCACTGTGTTCAGGCGGCTCAGCGTCTGGTCCTGAAAGAGAAGCCGGTGCCAATAGGCCTCACAAAGGCGCTGGCCAGAGGGCCCACATATTTGCTAAATGCAGACCCCCCCAACTCCTGCCAAGCCCTAGGATGGTGCTCCTGCTGCTACCCACCAGAGATGAACAGCCCTGCCTGGGGACCAACACACAGGAGCTGCGGTCAGCAAAGGCAGGCATTTCCCCTTGCTCCCAACTGCTTCAACACATCATGATGACCGAAGAGCCTGGCCAGTGTGGCTCAGTGGTTGAGCATTGATCTATGAACCAGGAGGTCACGGTTCAACTCCAGGTCAGGGCACATGTGTGGGTTACAGTGTGGGGTGTGCAGGAGGCAGCCAATCAATGATTCTCTCTCACCATTGATGTTTCTCCCTCTCCTTCTCTAAAATAAATTTTAAAAATTTTAACTGTTTTAAAGATGACCAAAGAGGGCAGGAAGGGAGGCATCTGCCTCCCCAGGAAGAGTCCAAACCACTGTTGGGGTGCTCATGTGTCCACTGGCCCTCCTCCTAAAGAACATTACGTCCACCATGTGCCCCGGACTAGCTGTGATCCACAAACTGAGCTTTCAAGCCTTACCCTGAGCCTCCTCTCCTTTCAACACCAACACCTCTAGGTGACAGTACTATCACTGGCCCCTCACACACATGCATACCACACACATGTAAGCATGCACACACACATGCGTGCATGCTCACACATGTTCCTAAGAGAGTCTAACCCCAAGATGGCTGCAACCAATGGATTCTGAGGATGCAGTGCAGGTGTGTGCAGGGTAAGGCAGTGAGGAAAGAGCCTCCCACTGAGCGAGGGGTTGCACGGGGGTGGAGGGGGGGGAGGGGGGGCCTGTGGAGTCAGATGTCCCGAGGTCACCCCCTGCTCTGGTCCTGCCAGCACTGCAGGGGGTAGACCTTTCCCAGCGAGGAGGACACTTGGCTGCAGGCCCAGCCCTGAGCACACGGAGGCCCATAGAAAATGGGGGGGGGGGGTGTTGTTTGGTTTCCTTATTTAATTTTTTTTTGAGCCAACAACCAATGTAAGACTCTGAAACACCTGCTTTCTACCTTATTACAGTGACCTCTGGTGGTCAAGAGCCAGGCATTACAGGCTCCAGAGAGACCAATTGCTTCACATCCAGAAGCTCTAGGTAAGGGCGCCTTGCTGCCCTTCAAGCGTGTCCAGGGAGAGCAGGAGAAAGGAAGCAGAGCAGGAGGAGGTGCTGAAGGGGGTGCTGGTTGCCACCTGGCCCTGAAGCTGACCCAGCACTGTTTCTCCCACGCTTCCTGCTCATGAGAGGCCCCTGAGCTCCAGGCCAGTGGCATAGCAGCCTCTGCTCCCCATGCCCCGGGCTGGTGGCATCTCAGTGCCAGGCTTTGCGGGCAGAGGCTCAGGAGGATTTTCGGGAAAGTTTCACCCTGCCAGGACCTCAGGGAAGGGAGGGTTTCTCAAAGGCTGGCAATCGCAGGGCTGCCAGCCAGCCCGCCCCGCTGCCCTGGCCCTGGTGCCAGAGTGCAGCCCAAGAGGGCTCAAATCCAGGAAGTTGGGGAAGAGGATTTCCTCTCCCCTCAGGTATCGCAACCCACTCGAAGAAGGTCTGCCAGGAACTAGAGGGGGAAGGGGCCTCTGTCCACACCCCATTCATGTTGAGGGGCCGGGCAGCCCAGGGGAGGGGGAGGAAGGAAGGACAGCATCCCCGGGGATGTAACAAATACTCATCCAGCCTTAAGCCTGGTGAGTGGGCATCTGGGGGATAGGGTCTTCCATGGGAAACAAAGCTGAGCAGCGTGGGTAATGGGATACACCGTGCCTCAGCTGAAACAATAAAACAGCCCAAATAAGAGTCTCTATCCCTTATAACCAAGACCACCCCAAGCATCCCAGGCTTTCAAGCCCTAAAAACTCTTCAGAGAAACCCAAGCCAGTAGCTTCTAGAAGCTTCCAGTTCAGAGCATCTAGAGTGAATCTTTCCACATGTTATTTCAACCTCAGCCCCCAGCACAAGCGACAGATCCTCCCAAGTTCCCTGCAGGCCAGGCCTCGGTGTCTGACCAGCTCACCCCAGAGTCTCTGAAACTCAAATGATGTAGGATATCAATATTGTCTCAATTTGCCTTTATCTGTGCGGAGACGTCAGCAAGCCTTCCTGCCGAGGGTTGTACAAGGATCATTAAAAGAAAAATGTCCGTGGTAATTGTGCCTCTATGCATATTTCTCCACTCCGATATCCTATAACATGATAATGCTGCGCATTTCGGCAGAACTGTCTTTTCAGCATGTTTCCACATTATGCTTAATTTCGTAAGAGTTTCCCAGCCCCGCATAACGACACAGTTCAATGCAAAACCAGATATAAATCTCGCTTAAGAGACTCTCAACAGGAATTTCATTTAAAACTGTAAATGTTAAAACATTCTGGCTCTGATTTATGCTGTGTTGTGTGTGTGTTTTCCGAGCCCTCGCAAACAATGGATGGACACGCACCCGCAGCGTCGAGGGTCTCCCCGGGCCGCTCCGCCCCTGCAGGAGGGAAGCAGGGAAGAGGGTAGACAGGGTGACCTAGGGCCAGGGGGCCGCCTGAAACAGGAGCAGCGTCTAGCCCAGCTCCTCATGCTGGCTCCAGGGCAACCTTTAAGGAATCATTTTCCAGCTTCTTTCCATCTCCCTGCCCCTCCTAACACTGGGGCAATATGGAAGAGCCCCCCAGTCTCTGCACCACGTGTCCACGTCTGCATAAGACAGGGGGGAGCAATCAAACTGAAAGGCAGTAAGTCCTCTTGATTTTAATCCATACTCTCCCCTGCAGGTTACGTTCTGGACCCTGCACTTTTAAACATAAACTGATGAACCCCACCGCCAGTTCACAGACACACATGGGAGATGGTGAAGGGATGGGCCGAGCTGAAGGCTGTGGGAGAGGATGCAGGCGGATGCCTGTGGGAGCCCTGAACTGTGCATTTCTGATGGAGCTCCCGAATCTGGAAGAGGCCTTCACACCCACTGTCCCAGCACATGTAAGACCATTTGAAAGTGCCGTTATTTGCATGTCACAGTCTTCCTGCGAAGCCGAAGCCATGGTGAGGCGATCTTATTGCAGCCTGTCCCAGGCATGCATGCTTAGACAACTCGTAACGCACAAATTATTTACATCGTGACAGCGTCTTCGTGGCCCTGGCATTACGTTATCAACGAGAGACAGCATGGCCACCTGCCTCTCGGTGACAGATGCCGCCCGCTCCTGAGGCTGCAAACCGGATTCCAAGATGCTGAGAGCCCAAGGACTGAAGGAGCAGGGCACCCGCCGCAGGAACTCCACCTGCGACATGGGCTATTGTGAGTGGCGACCCCCAGAAGAGCAAGGCGCCACTTTGCAACCGTAAAATCCATTTACTGAAAGGGACTGAGGGATCCAGACCCTCCGCTAGCACTTAACACATTAAAAAACATGCACAGCAAACCTGTTATGCCTCCTGAATTCCTCCATAAAAAGAAATGTTTTCGGCCGCTTCTAATGGACCCCACCCAACTCCAAGCTGGATCTATAGGACGCACGCCCCCAGGGAAAAGCAGTCAAAATGACTTGCCTCTCTCTCCCTGGAGAAGAACGTTATATATAGGCCAGCGCTCACACGCCCGCTCCCCGACAGGCTACCCATTTTCCCTCCCACACTCCACAGCCCACAGACACCAGGAGAGAATTATCAAGTGAGTTTAAGCACTTGGATACCTCATTGCAACAAATCTAAGAGCCTCCTCTTTCTGCCTCTTAGAACTTGGGTTTCAGACTTTAAATCAAATCCCATTAGCCACACTGACACCCGCCAATCAGCTCCATGCAGCTCACAGAATAGAACGCCCTGGTGACAACTCCCCGCCCAGCCAGTGCATCTTCTGTGTCTCTCGGTTTGTTCTCCAGGACTTCGTTCCAACCAGGCTCTGGGGTGACTGTGCAGATGTTTAGAGTGCTATCAGGTGTCCTTCAGAGTCCTCACACAAAGACGAGAGAGAGGGCCCAGGCTTCAGGACAAAACAGATGGCTCAGAAGAGCGCCCCTCCCCCCAAAAAATAAAGAAAAGCAAATAAAAGAACGTCCCATTGTCTGGCGCGTGGCCCGCAGAAGTCGCCTGAGCAGTTTGTACCTTTTACAACAGGAGCCAAGCTTTCTGTCACTGAATGATGATGATGACGGAGAAGGAAGAGCCACAATGCCCTGTTCCAAAACTACATCCAATGGCATAATTCAAACCGTATATGCTTATAAAGTGAAAGTACCAAGTAACCCTGCTGCTAACGGATCACCACCCACAGTGGTTTGCTGTGATCCCTATAGACCCGCACATAGAAACACATAGAAACACCTTTGTGTTTTACACAAACGGCTCAAACAGTATCTGTATTGCTATAAAAACGAATCCCTCCAAAGAGTTGTAAACAAATCATGAACTTTAAGGAGGGACCTGCATGCAGGCTGACGTACTGGAGGGAATATATTGATGTCTGCAACTTTCTCGGAAATGAGTCAAATATTAAGATGGATGGGTAGATGGAGGAATAGATATGAGATAAAGCAAGCAGAAAAAAAATCTTCATTGTGGAAGCTCGTTGGTAGGCAGATGGATTTCACTACAAAATTCCTTCAGCTTTACTGTATGCTTAAAATTTTCCAAATGAAATGGCATAAAAACCAATTGTTTCATTTAATTGTTTAATCCTCACCCAAGGATATGCTTTTATTGATTTATTCTTTTTTTAGAGAGAAGGGAGGGAGAGGGAGAAAGAGAGAGAGAAATACCAATGTGAGACAGAAATATCGATTGGTTGCCTCCCATATGTTGCCCAACTGGGGATCGAACTCGCAACCTAGCTTAAATGCCCTGACCTGAAATCAAACCTGCAACCTTTTGGTGTATGGGACAATGTTCCAACTGAGCCACACCGGCCAGGGCTATATTTTCTTTTAATAATGAGGCACTGATCTCTTTCTTTGTCAATACATACAAATCTCTTTATCCTTCTTAAGAGCTGCACCACCATTGGCCGGCCAAGCCCTCGTCTACGGGCACTGGGTGACTTTACAGCGACCCTGCTGCAGCGAGCGCACGTGTAGGTTGCTAACAACAGTGAACACCCACTGTGAGACTCCCTGTGCCCACACTGTGTGCGCACGGTTCCCGAATCACCTCTCATGCTCCTCTCCACAGTCTCACCGCGTGGATCCTGCTGCCCCTCACTTCATAGCGGGGGTGGGGGGTAGGGGGGGAATAAGGCACAGAGAGACCCAATGACTTGCCCAGGGTCTCCCAGCTGGAAAGGAGCAGCCTGACTCCAGAGCTGGCACTCCTAACCATTCTGTTTACAAATATGGTCAAACGATCAAACCCACATGTATTCCCAGCAACGGCGTTTGAGAGTTCCTGTCTTCCCAGCCTGTGCTGTTTGTAAATGTATCTAAAACTGGAGGGAAACGCCACCCATATTGCCAGACCATGAAGGCAGATGCAAAGAACCCCACACACACACACACAGCAGCAGCAGAGAATGGGCTGGGCCGGGAGCCGGGAACGAAGGGCGTGTGAATTAGAGCGAGGGCTCAGCACGGGATTGTCCTGGAGCCCTGGGTCCCGCCTCCTGCAGAGGCGCCCTCTGGGTTCTGCAGTGATGCCGCAGGCAAACACACCTAGAAACCCTCAGCCTCTATGTTAACCCCTGTAAGCTCCGCCCCCCTCCCCAGGTGCCTTAGTGTCATCTCAAGGATTCTACTCCGTTTTGCTTTATCAGACAGCTGCAAGGAGAGAGGACGACGTGAGTACTTATATCATCTTTCTTCCCACCAGCTACTCAATTAATTCAAATAAATCTTTAGACAACGCTTGATGTATCAGTGGGATGTTATCGTCAACAACCTAAAAAGGTTCTTTTGTTTTGTTACCTAACACATTGTAAATGATCCCATTAGGAGCTGCCTAAGAAATCTTCCTATCACACGCTACCTACCGTGCCAGCCCTAAACCTAGCGCTCACCAGCCCTAACCGGCCTCCCCAAGACACATCAACTGGCCTCAAAGACAAGGAAGCCGCTGCCGCCAGCAACAGTCCTCTGCAATCTGAGCTGAAGCTCAAGGCACAACAGAACAGTAATAATACCTAATAACACCGCTGCATTGTTGCTGTAGCAACAAACACAATGTAATTGATGTGGCTGGCTCACTGAGCAGAAACATAACCAACTACAAAAAAATGGGTTTGGAGCAAGCTTTAGAGAAGAGAAACGGAACCACTTCAAATGAAAAGTCCATCCTCGAGACATCGGCAGGGTTGAAAACCACAGACCTCAAACCCACAAGACCCGGTTCCACTGGATTTCACAACTGACTGCACGACCCGGGACAAGTTAGGCATTTTGGAATGCACGTGGTCCAGGCTGCGGAATTACGATAAGAATCCCTACTTTACGGGTGATCATAAAGCTAGATGTTTACTGCGTGAAGTCATGGCAGACGGCAGTCTCTCTGTAAATGGCAATGTGGGCACCATGACACCATGGGGAGCTCACCAGCTAGAACCCCCCAGCCTTTTCACACAGAACTGGGAATCTGTTATGTGTTAACATATCTTCTCTTTCTGCATATCTTTTTTTCAGAGAGAAAGAATCATCAATGTGAGAGAGAAACATTGATGCATATTTCTTGATGAGGATAAAGATTATGAAGGATTTTAAACATCTTCAAAATTACAGAGAATATCATAAAAACCTACCTGTCAACCAAATTTTCAAATCTTACTATTCTCAGATTTATCTTTTAGAAAAAGCAGGAATTGCAGGTATCGCTAGCATTCCTGTTAGCTATTCTCCCTCCTTCTAAGAGTACTACCATTTTCCACTCACTGTATGTTGACTACATTTGTAGGTGCCCATAACCGACATATATTTTTACATGTTAAGTTCATATAAATGGCACCATATAATCTCTCTCTTCCTGCAAGTTGTCTTGCTTCCACTCAGCCCTTTGGATCTTCATACATATAGATAGATACACTAGGGGCCCAGTGCACAAAAATTTGTGCACTTGGCAGGGTGGGGGTGTCCCTCAGCCCAGCCTGTGCCCTCTTGTAGTCCGGGACCCCACAGGGGATGTCCACCTGCTGGCGTGCCTGGCCAGTCTGGGTGAGGGGCTGATGGCTGTTTGCAGGCTGGCCAAGCACCCCAGTGGGGACCCTCACCCCATGATGGTATGGCCAGCCTGGCTGAGGGGCTGAGGGCCATTTTCAGGCTGCCCACAGCTCGCATTGACCCAGCATCCCAGCAAGGCTGGCTGGAATCAGGTTTCTGGGATTTATTTATCTTCTATAATTGAAACTTTGTTGCCTTGAGCAGAGGCCTAGTCAGGAAATGAAGCTCCTGTTTGCTTCAGCTCTGTGGCTTCTATAATTGAAACATTATTGCCTTGAGAGAGGCCTGGCCGGCCTAGGCAGGCAGTTTCAACTCCATCGCTGGTGCAGCAGAAGCCTCCTGTTTGCTCTAGCTCCGTGGCTGCCGGCCGCCATCTTGGCTGGATTAATTTGCATACAGCCGCTCTGATTGGCTGGTGGGCATGGCTTGGCTGGTAGGCATGGCTTAGGTGTCTTGGGGTGATGGTGAATTTGCATATTACTCTTTTATTAGATTAGTTAGCTCTAGCTTGTTCATTTTAACTACTTCTGACTAGTCATTGGATAACTATATTACAATTTATTTGTTCGTTCTACTACTGATGACCATTTCATTGTTTTCAATTTTGTGATTGTGTAAACAATGCTACAAAGGACAATCTTGCTTGTATCTCTGTGCACAGTAAAGAATGTCTGTCCTCAATGTACAGTCTGCAGGCCTATGGGGCATCCCCAAGACCTTTCTAAGGGACCATGAATTCAAAACTCACTTTGCAGAGTATTAAGGAAGTGTTTCCCTTTTTTTCTGTGTCCACATTGTCTCTGCTGGAGAAAAAGTAATGGTGAGCAAAACTGCTGGGGCCTTAGCACAGAGTAAGGCAGCAGCAACTAACTATGCTAGTGGCCGTATCGTCTTCATCACCATGCTCTTCCGGAAATACACACCAGCTGCACTTAAAAATTCCTTCGTGAAGCAGTAAAAATTATTGATTTAATTCAATCTCAATCTTTGGTTACATGTTCTGTGTGACAAAAATGAAGCATTCCGCTGCATGCTGAAGTATGATGGGTGTCTTGAAGAAACACACTTGTGTGACTGCTTCAGTTGCAAGCTAAACTAGCTACCTTTTCCAAGGAACACCATTTTTACTGAAAAGCACAACTAACGAGCTAGGGTTGTTCAGACTTGGGTATTTGGCATAACTTCTGCTTGTGCCCAAGGTGGAGTAACAGGGGCTGCATGTAACCTCCTGTTTGGAACAACTACAAAACTGCACATGTGGGGAACATCCATTTTCTAGACACTGGACATCAGGCAGTGAGGGATGTTATTCCTGAGAGATGAAAAGGGGAGACTTGTGGTTACCCCAACTACTTCCTAAAAAAGGTTGAGAGACCCTGGAACAGGAAGGGTCCCAGGCAGACGGCTCTGCGTTGAGAAGAAGGAATCAAGCATCGCAGAGCCAAGGGAGCTGAAGGTGCAGGGCAGAGTACCAGGAAAAATGGCAGACAGAACTTCAGAACTCTACAGAGGATCCTCCTACTCGAAAAATGTGAAGCAGTGCACATGTGTGAGAAAATGGCTGAGGCCATGTAATTAGTGCATCACTGTCATTCACACTCAGCCTGGAAGAGTGCCTGTTCCCACCAACCAGAGAGGAAAAACCGCACTGTACAGGACACCGGGCAGAGCACTCAGGAGAATTTTACCTCTGAAATGGGGAAAACTTAACCCCAGACTCAGTGCTGCTGTGGAACCACCCAACAAAGCATGAAAGCAAAACCTCAACAGACCAAACCAATTTCCAGTAATGTAATCACATTCCAGGACAAAGCTCAAGAATATTTATAGAAACAAAAATGCACACAATACCCACAAAGTGGAATTTATAATGTCTGAAATCAGATAGGAATTTTCCAAGCATGCAGAGAAGAAAATATGACTCATAATGAGAAATAAAAAATCAATCACAACCAAACCAACTTATACTGTGATAAAATTCTAGACAAGAAGATTGAACATGTTAAGAAGAGACTTGGAAAATTTTAAAAAGACCCAACTAAAACTTTTAAAGAAGAAAATTGCAATGAAACCCTAAAATGCAGTATGAGATGAAAAGCATACTAGTTAGGATTATAGAAGATTAGACATCTCAAAAAGGAAATATTAGTGAAGTTAAAAACTTCTTTTAGCAATCAAAACTTTGAAACACAGAGAGAAAAAAGAAAAAAAAAGTGAACAGAGCATCAGTGATAACTTCAAGGAAGATCATATGATTAGAGTTTCCAAAGGAGAAGAGGAGATAATTTTAAAGAAAAATAATGGCAAAAAATATCAAAAATTGGTAAAAACTATAAATCCACAAGTCCAAGAAACTCAATGAGCCCCAAGTACAAGACACATAAGAAAACTATACCAAGGCACATTATACTGAACTTGTTTAAAACCAGTGGTAAAGAGAAAATCCAATAGCAGCCATAGAGAAAGGACACACTACAGACAAATAAAGACACGGAGAACCACAGATTTCTCATCAGAAGCAATGCAAGCAAGCCAGAAGACATGAAGCACCGTCTTCAAAGTTCTGAAAGGAAAAATTATCAGCCTAGAACTCTCTATCCACTGAAAAATATTTTTTAAAAATAAAGACTTTTCTTTTTTTATATATCAGAGATATAAAAGCTGAAAGAGTTTATGACCAATAGACCTGAGCAATGTGAAATGTTAAGAAGTCATTTGGGCCAAAGAAAAATGATATAAGATGAAAATCTGAACTACAGAGAGAAACATAGAGCACCAGAAATATTAAGTATGTGGGTAAATATAAAGACTATTTTATTACTTAAGTCTCTTTAAAAGATAATCAACTATTTAAAGCAAAAATGGTAACTGTGGGGGTTAATACATATCTAGAAGTAAAATATGAAACAGGATGGGAGGAGTGGAACTATACTGTTGCAAGCTTCCTAGGCTCTCCATGCAGTATAATATCACATGAAAGTAGATTTGTGATAAGTTAGAGCTGCATGCTACAAGCTCTCTAACAACCAGTAAAACAACAAAGAGTTATAGCTAATAACCAGTAAAGTAGATAGAATGGGATCATAAAACTCTGTTAACCCAAAAAAAAAGGTAGAGAAAGGGGAACAAACAGCAGATGGATAAAATAAAAATAAAATAGAAACTCAACCATATTGATAATCACATTAGATATAAATGGCCCAAATACTTCAAATAAAAGATAGAGGTTATAAGATTGGCTTAAAAAGCAAGATTCAACTACATACTGTCTATGGGAAGCCCACTTTAAATATAAAGATAAAAAAATAGGTTGAAAGTAAAGGGATGGAAGAAACTATATCATGCCAAAACTAATCAAAAGAAATCTGGAATGGCTGCAAAAATATCACCCAAGAAGATTTCAGAACAAGAAATACATACTACCAAGGATTTTTTTAAAAAGGTCTTTTTATAATGATAAAATCAATTAATCAAGAGGACATAACAATCATAAATATGTTTCTATACCAAACAAGAGTGTTTCCACATATGTGAAGCAAAAACTGATAGAAATATTAAGAGAAACAGACAAATCCATAATTGTAGGTAGAGATTTCCACAATGCTCTCTTAATAATTGACAAAATAAATAGACACAAAAAGTAAGGAAGTAGAAGACTTGAAAAGCATTATAAAGCATGATAACCAATGTGATTTAGTTGATATTTTATAACATTCCAACGAACAATAGCAGAATACACATTCTTTTCAATGGCACACAGAATATTTACCAAGATAGATATTATTCTGAGCCATAAAATAAATCTTGATAAATTTAAGAGAATTCAAGTCATACTAAGTATTTCTCTGACCACAATGGAATAAAATTAGAAATTAATACCAGACAGGTATTTGGCAAATATGTTTTCAATAGTTAATGTAGTAAGACTATCACTGCAATTGACTATATTTGGTGCCGATAACAAAATTTAAGTTTTTAAGCAAAAGTCAGAATTTCGGAAAATCCTACATTCCTCATTGTGAATTTGACAGCTTACAAAACTTAAAAACTTTTTGGCCAACATCCACTGGAAATAATATTAACAGAGGTGATTTTGTGGTGTTGTACAGTGAAAAATGCCAACATCTGGAAGATCTGCACAACTCAGTGAACCAATATTTTCAAAATGACCAATGTAATTTTTACAAAACCATGCCTGGCTAGAAGATCTTTTCAAAGATTCATATTAACAGATAGCCCCCCGCCCCCCAAAAAAGAATAGGCCAATGAATTTTAATGTAACAGGATACAAAAAATTCATTGATATAGTTTCAGATTCCACATTGCAACTAACCTCTAAGAAAGTACCACTTATCGAGTTTTGATGTAGTATCAGAGAAGAATCTTTGAAAAGAAAATTAAAATACCGTACTCCTTCCTTTTCCAATTATGCATCTGTGTAAGGCTAGATTTCTTCACTTATTTCAAATATTGCAACAGACTGAAGGCAGAGGCAGACATGAGAATTCAATTTTTCATTAAGCCAGTTCAAGATATTTGTAAAAACATATAACAAGGTTCTTCTTCTCACTAAATTTTGTTCTGTTTTAAGATATATAGTTATTTTTTAATTAAACAATATGCTATCTATGTGAACATGAAATGAGTTTATTACTGTTATGCTTTAATGAATCTCTCCATTTTCATTTCTAATGCAGTAATACTATAGCTATCTCCCATAAGCCACGTGTCTTTGGGTTCTTACTAACTTTGAAGAATAGAGAGAAGTCCTGAGACTTAAAGCACTAGAATCCTTGCTCTACAGAAGCTGAACTGCTCAGTCAGAGGCTCTGCAAAAATAAGGAGGTGCTTCTTGATATTTGCATAATCACTGGCAACAGAGTGTTCAATGGGGATGACTAACAGAGCCCTGATTTCCTAGTGACAATAATGAACATATAGCAACCAAGGTTCCATGGTTTAAAGCATTACTATGTGCCAGTCATATCAAACTAAAAGCCTTGTTATCCTCAACAACCCTAGAAAAATACATAGTATTCACATCCTAATGCACCTGAGGTTCTACAAAGATGAGAAAGTCGAGGCTTGATTCCAGATCTGTCTGAAGCCACACCAATGGCACCTCCCACCTTTGCCTTTCTCTGACACTGTGCTGCGAGTTCTTTCTCGGCCTGTTCTCCCCCTCAGCACGTGCCTGACTGCACGTCACACAGCACTGGAGGGCTGCCTCTCCCCATCCCGTCAGAATGGCTCGGCATGAGTTCAGCAGAGATCTCTGTCTGTCTTCCCGCACCCCAAGGTCTATCGCAGTATCTTGGGCATCACAGCAGATGCTCAGTGACTCCATGCTGAGTGGGTGCATGAGTGAGGCCCACGGTCACACACAATTCTGTAACCTGTGCTGCTTAGAGCTCCAATGGCACTAGCACCCTCTCTTAGTCCTCATCATTTTTTTAAATTAGAAAGTTCTACAGGGCTTAATCCATGCAAACCACACAGTCATACAACGGGTCAGGGCAGGAAGGAACCACCCTCATTTTATGAACGGGGAAACCAAGGTCCAGATGCTTAGTCTGCTCCAGTCCTGAAGGCTTCAGGTTAGAGTCTGGCCCCCAGATCTGAGGTGGGAAGGTGGGGTGGGGGTGCGTTCTCAGCGGGACCTGGGAGGGGAGGGGAGGGATTTGGGAGCTAGGCACTCAGGCTTCCATCTGTTATTAAAGTTACCAAAAATCCTAACTTCAGAATATGTTCAAAAAGGACGAGCGTGCATTTATTCACCTCGGACAGCCTGAACACTCACAGAGCATGTGCAGAGCTCCATGTGATGCTCTGGGTGGGCACACAGGCAAGACGAGGGACCTCAAAGCCAGGAGGTGGGAACACAAAATGACAACACTGACAGGCCATGAGATGCCCTGGGCAAGTGCTGCGGGGAGCCCAGAGTCAGGATGGCAGCTAAGGGCTAGAAGAATCAGAGCAAGGTCAAGAAGGATGACCTTGAAGAAGGATTGGATTCATGGACAAGAGCAGAAGGAGAGGCAGGGAATCAAACTGCAGTTGCAGAAGCACTCAGGGACCCGGCTGCAGAGGACCCTCTGTCAGGACAGCCTCAGGGAGCCAGGCTGGGTGTGCTGGGCAGCTCTCATTGGCTCATGTTGATTACTGGCTGTGGGTCTACTCTGACCACCGGCTCCACCACCCAGGGACCCACAAGGCACTGAATCTGTGCCTGATGCCCATGCACTGCCTGCCAGTCCACGTCATGTTCCCTGTCCGGCTTCGTCGCTGCCATAAACTAGGACCCAGGAAAATGTCAGAAAGAAAAATGCTAAGGAGTATCTCTGGTCAACAGTAAGCGCACAGCAAGGCCACCTATCTGAGGGAACAAATAAAAACTCAGTGTCACCACCACCACCAGGAACACTGGGTGCAATGGAAGTACTGGCCCCAGTGGGGACCAGGTTGAGAGAGCAGATAAGAAAATGTAATCTGGCAGGTGCTGACATCTGCGTCAGTGAAATATGTAAGTAAGACTCCCACCTTCCATTCCCCCAGGCCCGTGAGCCTGCCCGGAGCCCTGCCTTCAGCTTCCGGCCCTAATTGCTGAGACCTCCGTGCAGCACTAGTGACCCACAGAGCAGCCTTTTAACTCTGATATTCAGGATGCTGCCAGGCCTCTCAGCAGCTAGCGAGTGGTGCGTGTGTGTGCGTGTACATGTGTGTGTGAGTGTGCCTGTGTGTGTGTGCGTGTCTGAGTCCCAACACAAACAGGAAATGTGGGTCAGAGGGTGGAAACTTCTAGAAGAACAAACTCCCAACTACAGCTCAAATGACTCCCAATCATGAATGCACTCGCCCTCCTCTGCAAACTCTCAGAGAAGCCGCCCACACAGGGACAAGACCTGCCCTCGGGGCCGGAGGCTTGTGCCAGAGAATGGGGGCAGATGGTGAAACGCCACCCCGCACTGCCTCTGTTCCCCTGTATTGAACGTACTAGGAAGGTCTTGAAAATCCTCTGAAATGCATGTGATGGTCGTAGCTGATGTCTGGATTCTGACAGGAGGAGCCACAATGCAGCAGATGCCTCTAACGCTGATATTCAGGACATTAGCATGAATTAAGCACTAATTAAGTACTGTCCGGGTCGTTCTTCTCCATCCGCTCCCACCCTTCAGATCCACTCACCAGACCCCACATACGTTATGGCATGCATGCCACCTACATATAAACAAAGGGACAGCCTGCTCGCAGCCCTGCTGTGACGTGCAGCTCCCTCTCGGGCCTGTGCCCCGCAGTCTCTTCTCACCTGCCCTGGTCAGGTCTTCATTTCCCCTTAGATTTGGCTCAGACATGGCTTCTCCAGGAAACCTATCCAGACCCAGTCCCTGCCCTCCACTTGCTGCCTCCAAAGTGGGTGAGCAGTGCTTCCCTGGGTGGACCAGACCTCGCCCACCTCGCCAGTCTCTCCTCTCTCCCCGACCCAGGAGCTCCCTGAAGGCAGAGCGATGCCTCAATTATTGAGGTGTCTCCTCAGCACCAGCCTAGCCCCTGGCACTGAGATGCACCCACATTCTTGATGAATGCAGCTACACCCAACTCCCCAACTACTGCACCCCCTGGGGCCAGAGGGGCTGATGAGCCGCACCCAGAGACAGGGGGAGTGTGAACACCTCCCTCCCACCGTTCCCCTCACCTCCTGCAGCCTGTGCACCTGAAGGCTTGAACCACCCCACCCCACCCCACCCCCGCAGCAGAGCAGCAGGCCGGGCCCCCAGACTGCAGGCCAGCCCAAGCCCCGCGGCGGGGCTCCCGTGGGAAAGCCACTGCATTCCGATCAGCAGCCGCCCGGAACGCTGATTAATGGGCAGCGGGCTGCGCATCTCATTACGCACACACAGCGGCAATGAAACGGGCTGCGAGGCCGTGCAGGACATAAAAGCGGGAAGCACCCCAGCCTGCGCGGAGCAGGCTCTGCATACAGAAGCAGCCCTGGCCGTTCATCCAGCACCATTAGTCTCAGGGAGTCGCCCGGCGCCGACCCCCCAGGAGGAAATTCCTCCTGCTGTCCATTTCTCATTTCAAATTACCCACGGAGCCACTGCACCTACCACCTGTGAGTTATTTGATATTTTGGAGAGGACAGTAAACAATATGAAAAATCAGCAGAACTTAGGGGACCTATAAATTCTTAGTAAGTTATTTTCAGAGTGAGGAAAGCTGATTCATGTAGCTTCCGAAGATTAATTTAGGCTGTTTTTTTTTTTTCCTCTTATTAATCGGAGGTAAGCACCCTGGAAAGATCACATTTTCATTCTCAGCAGCACCTGTCGGGGGACCCCAGGCCCACAGCCCATATTGAAAGGTTTGTCCCTAAAAGGCATTCCTGGAGCAGACACTGCGTTGGCAACACATCCGGTGAACAATGCGGCACGTGGCACACGGACGCTTCCGCGAGGGAAGGCACCTCCCTCCCGCTGCTGGTGAGGCCCAGGGCGGCCCGGAGCCACGCTGCCCTGCTCGTTTCCGCAGAAGGACATGGGAGCATGGAGAAGCCGCCCTGCCTACATTTCCCCATTCCAGATGGACCCCGTGGAGGAGGCCTGACGGGGTGGCTCTCCAGGTGGTCTTTAAAGATCTCTCCTTACCTCTGACATTCCCTGGCTCCACGATGATGCCTCCACGGGTGGGGTTTTGCTACATTTGTTCTGTTTGGGGTCCCAGGTTCGTTTTCAACAGGAGGCACCGTCTTCATGCCTCTGGCCACACGCCTTTCACGCATGCCTCCACGCTTGCGTGTCTCCTCTGCGACTCACGTTAGATGCGTGTTGGACCTTTCCCTCCACACTTTCCTCCCGAACTTCCCTGAGCCACAGCCTGGACAAGCCCTTCCGATTACCCGATGGCTGGCAAACTCTTAGCAGTGCACTAGCCCATGCATCAGGAGTTGGGGGGGCAGGGGCAGAGATGAGTTCTTTTTCTTTACTTCCAAATACTCTACATTCACATTTCTAAACTAACAACTCGATTCTCTCTTTTTATTTTACTCCCATTACACATCTTATGGATTTTATTTCTTATTTTGTCTCTTCAAACATTTGACACGTATTTGCTCTGTGATCGACAGTTCCTGACACATGAGTCCTCCTGTGATGGCACCATCCATTCTCTCCTGTGATGGCAGATGCTCTTGTTCACTTTGTAATTTTCTCTAAGAGCCGGTCTATACTACGAGTCCTATGGATGGTCTCCAGGGGTCCCAGGTGTGCCCTGTTGAGGATGCATCCCCAGGTGTAAGCTGTAAACTAATGCCTAACAAAGCCCAGAGTCCCGTTAGATGCGTGTTGGCCTGCATGGCCTGTTTGGTCTGGTCTGTGTGTGCAGGAGGCTTGGTTTCCCACTCTTGTAGGAAGCTTTCCCCAAAACTCAGAAACTAAGATCTGACCAAATCTGGCTTTTTCTAAGAGAGGCTGCTTTATGGCTCCTCAGACACCTTAGGGAGGCCAAACCGAGACAATCTCCCTCCTCCCGTTCCGTGGCATAGCCAGGGCACAGCACTTCCCGCCCCCCACGCCCCTCCGCCACACATGTCACAGCCATCCAAGGCCCTTCCCATGGGTCTCTCTCAACAGACAACCAGACAGAGGGTGAAGAGAGGGGACGCTAAGACAGGTGGCACCTGCTGGGGACCAAGGACACAGAAGACAGAGGCAAAGGGGCCACATGAGCAAGAAAAGCAAAGTGCATCTTCTCCAAACTCCAGCCAAATCTCCAGGAGGGTGACAGGTGATTTCCAGCCCACTCTGCGACTGTTCTGAGTGGCATCTCTGTCCCATGCCATGACTGGGACAAGGAAAGGCCACTCTCCGGAGACCAGGGTGATGCAGAAGCATGCGATCCACCTGCTGTGTGGCCTGGCCAGCCCCTTCACCTCCCTCTGAGTATCTGGGGACACACGTCAGGGCTGCATCCTAGGTTTGTGGTGCAGACTAAACTGCTCCCTGGACAGCGACAGCCATTGTTGATGTTAATGATGATCTTAGAAATAAACTGCCCGGCCTGGGGCTCAGCCCCGTGCTTTACAGGGACATGGAATGCAGGCTTCTGTTAGAGTCAAGGACTGAAAAGCATTTTCCTGATGCTCTCCCACTCGCAATGGGTAAGGTCTGTAAAAATCACTCTGTTGAAGTAGAACTGACATAAAATAACTGGGTATATCTGCTGTGTGCAATGGACCGACGCTAACATATGTCTGCCTGTGAAAGCATCACCCCACCAAGATGGTGAACATATCCGTCATCCCCAAATTTCCCTTGTGACCCGTCATCCCCCCTTCCTGCCCCTGCTCACTCTGTCCAATGTGGTGGGGGGGGGGATTAATACAAAATCTAATGAGAATGAATGAAAGGGAAGGTGGGAAGGGGGAGGGGCAGAGGGGGAGAGAGAAAGCAGGAGAGCGTGTAGCTGATGCCACGTTTGGCCGGAGAGACGGACGCAGAGCAGGTTGATGTGCAGGCGGGGAGAGTGCAAGGCGAGGACAGGCAGCACGTCTGTCCACTTCCCCTCTGGGCCGTAGAAGGCGCTCGTGCCTCTGTGGCTCGTGACGCCTGCTCAGGTGTGGGCCTCCAGCTCAGCAGGGACCCCGGCTGCTGGGACCCGTGTGCCGCCCCATTCGTCACTGTCAAGGCCCTGCTGGAGCACAATTCATCACACTGGTCAGAACCGCCCATGGAAACACGGAGTGATTCCACCCGCCACAGCAAGGTGTCCTGAGCGGGTTTCTCAAAGCAGCCCTGAGGCCTGTCTGGTCGGCATCACTCAGGACCGCCACCCGCCTCTGAGTGGGTCCATGGACTTCACCTAAGCCGGACCATGGAGAAGGGTTAGGAGCAGAGCTGGAGCCCTCACCAGCTGCTCAGTGGTTAGAGCTTCAGCCCACAGACTGAAGGGTCCCAGGCCCAGAGCGGACACTGCCCGGCCCTGCCCAGCAGCTTGTGAGAGTGAGGGCCCAGCCTGGGTCCCTACGGAGGACAGGAGGATGCCAGCTGCTTCCTGCCAGGACAGCCATCCAGAGTCGGAGCTGGAGCAGATACCCTGAGGCCAAGGGCACGGTCTTTTCCCATCCCCACCCTCGGCTGGGTGCCCCAGCTGCCTCCCTGACCCAAGCAGGCTGCAGAGCCTGGCACCGGGTCAGGCTGGCTCCTCTCACATAACATGACGCTGAAGGACGGCAGGCTAGAAGCGTTCCTGGTCAGGAAGAGGAAGGATGGGAAGGACTGAAACCCAGAAATGACTCAAAATGGCTTTGACCCCAAGGATGGGAAACACATCTCCCCTCCCACATGCACGCCCTACGGCCGGATTACCACAGCTACAGCCGGAGGAGGAGGTAGAGGCCACTGGCCGATGTTTGTTACTGAGCCGGTACTGTCAGTGTTGGAAAGACACCCCTAAAAGCAGCTCCCTGCTGAGCTGGCTGTGTGTCTGCATAATCGGTGGCTAAACCTGGGGGCTGGGGAAGGGTTTGCAAGGAGAGATGTTTCTAAACCCTCCGTGGAGTCCCCAGAGGGGGAGAGTCCTGCTTGATGGTCACCCCTCCCTGCTTTCTGGCACAGAGGTGGTGATAAAATTGTGCCCCTCCTCAGAGCAGCGCAAGTGACAGAAAACCACAGGCTGGCCAGCATTTCCTGTCCCCTTCAGGGGCCTCAGTCATCGCCTCCACATCTTTCTTGTTAAACCCATCGGAGCCCTTTAAAGAGTGTGCGCAGCCTGACCAGCGTAGCTCTGCCATTGAGCATCAACCTATGAACCAGGAGGTCCTGGTTTGATTCCTGGTCAGGGCACATGCTGGGGTTGTGGGCTCAATCCCTAGTGTGGGGCGTGCAGGAGGCAGCCAGTCAATGATTCTCTCACATCATTGGTGGTTCTCTCCCTCTCCCTCTCTCTTCCTCTCTGAAGTCAATAAAATATATTTATAAAAAGTGTGCTCCATAGAACTGCCCTCTGACCTAGGGCCCAAGAGAGGGTCTGAGCCCCCAGCTCCACCTACCACCTGTGTGACCTGACGTGACTGCTGACCCTGTGGCATCCCATGGACCAGAGGGTGTGGGGGCAGAGTCTATGGAAACCATGGAGGGGGTGCAGGGATCCTCCACACAGGACGCTCCTTAGACTGACCCTGAAATCACAGCCTGGGAAAGCAAGCCCACCCCGGCCCAAGGGCCAGCCACACCCCTTTCCCCACCAGATCCCTTTAGGAGAGAAGCATAGTCAGGAGCCCTCCCTCTGCTCTTCCATGGCAGGTAAAGTGAACAACACACAGAGGGCAGCAGGGGCCAGGCTGGGCACCAGCCACACAGACTCACACTCTGGGCACCAGCCACATAGACCCATACTCTGGGCACTGACCACGCAGACCCACACTCTGGGCACCGATCACTCAGAGCCACACTCTGGCACCACACAATCACTCCTGAGGCTCATCTGCAGGACGCCAACCTGAACGGGGGGATCCAGGAAGGAGGCAGAGAAAAGTGAGCAATCCATAAACATTCAACGGGCCATGATGGCACAGGCCTGCTCTGTCCCATCCTCTCGGCATCTAAAGAATCAAGATCAAACAGTCTCTCCAAACCCCATGGACACAAACTCCCAAGATCACGCTGACACAATGGGCGCCTGACGGAACCCGCTGAGGGAGCGCCCCAAGCGGAGATCACGGTTCGCCGTCAGCCTCCTCCCTGTGTGCGCGTGTGTGGGTGAGCTCACACAGCCACAAAACAGTCTCAGATCAGGAAGACTCTACACACATCACCTGCTCCCACCTCCGCGTTTACCAAGTGTGTACAAAAATAAGGTGAAGAAAGTAAAGACCAGAGAAAGGAAGCAACCAAATCAAGGTCACCCTGCTGGGGCCACAGAGCCAAACCACAGCCAGGTTGAGCTGCTTCATTCTGTGGCTGGGCTTTCTCCTGGGAGGGGTGGGGCGATCCCGAGGAATTAAACCCCACAGGCCTGTGGGGACCTCCCGGGAGTGTGGCCTTCTTCTAGACCTGAGCTATTGAGGACTCTTGGCGGGGGCATAAGTCATGGAAGGATGGAGACAGACCCTGTGCTGTAGCCTGAGAGATGCTATACACGGAGACGGGAGGTGGGAGGTAGGTGGAAAGAAGTCCCTGCTGTCAGGTCACCTTGATTTCCTTCCGTCTCTCCTCCCAACAGAATGCGGAGGGACAGTCATTGCTTTTAATTCAGGAAATTGACAGTTATGTTTATTAGAGAATTTTTTACAACAGAGGGGATACCAGGGCTTTATGAAGTTAATTTCACTCTCACGTCCCTCGTGCCTCATTCATCCCTCGGTCCCACAGCCGAGTGCCCACTACTCGCAGGGACGGCACTGGGAAGGTTATACAAACGCACCCGTGAGCCCGCCTCCTGCTCTAGCCACACAGGCCCAGCAGAAATGGGGGTGGGACTTGCCATAAGAAGGTGCACATGAAGCGCGAAGGGAGTGGACCCAGGACCCAGAGGAACCCCACTGACCACACTGGGTGAGCTCAGAGACCGCGGCCGAGGGGAGGAGCCGCCTCAGGATGCTGCTTGCCGGAAGACCAGACTGGGGTGCTGGGGGCAGCTCAGAGAAGGTGGGTTAGGCGGGCTGGCGGGACACACAGGGGCAGCCCAGAGAGCATGTGGGGTACTGGAATCCTGGAGCTGTTCCACACCCCGATTGTGGTGGAGTTATGTGTGCTGAAGTTCACAGAACAGCATAAACCCCTAAAAAGCCAACTTTACAGTAGGATCATTTGAAAACATGTTTCTAAGCTGAAGAAACACCACCTGGTGCCTTCGGAGGGTAGCAGAGCTGCCGCAGCCCCATCGGAAGTCATCTGGTCAGGCCCTGAGGCAGCCAGGACTGGACACAGAGCCCTGTGACATCCCAGGCTCGCTGGACACGAGTGAGGAGCACAGGAGGAGGAGCACAGGGCACGCGGGGGAGACCAGCTTTAACGCATCGCCTCTACCTGCCTCCGTTCGGCTCAGGGGAACGGGTACTGTGCGACCACGGGGGTCCAGGAGGAGGCCTCTGAAGACCAGAGATCGTGAAACCACCCAGGTGCCAGTCGGTCTAGCAAAACCCAGTGTGGTGCTAGGAGCGGAAATTCCCAATCCTGGCATCTGTCCTGGGAGTTCTATCCCACAGCTGTCACTCTGCCTTCACTTGGAATAACGGGGTCAGAGGTCCCAGGGAGTTGGGAAAATTCACAGCCCACCTCGTGGGGGTGGGTTAGTCAGGGAGCCTTTGAGAGTCTGAAAACCACAAGGACATGGGCCTGTGGTTTTCCCAGGTTTTCCCAAGAGTGTGGCCTTCTTCTAGACCTGAGCTGTTGAGGACTCCTGATGGGACCATAGAAATGGAAGGATGGAGACAGACCCTGTGTCAGAGCCCGGGAGAGGCTATAAACGGAGACGGGAGGTGGTTACGTAGGTGGAAAGCTATGTACTCTTTCTCCAGAAAAAGACACAGAGACCCAACTCTGCAAACGCTTTCCATTCATCCTAAACTCCCTGCCGCTTGCCCCTGGGTGCCTGGGCCTCATAGGCCCAGAGGTCACTGTCCGCATGACCCCGAGGGTCCCAGAACCCACCTACAGCGTGGAAGCTGGAGATGGCACCAGAGAAGACATGGTTCCTTTTTGGAAGGGAGTCAAACACTGAGCTACTGGAAGTGACTGGACACTGGGGGCCGGGCACGCACTCACACAGGGCCACACTGCATTGCAATGGTGGGCAGCTGGGCACTGCATCCTGCAGGGGCCGGTGAGTGACAGAGGCCGGTCCCTGCAGCTGCCCTGTCCCTGCAGCAGGAAGGCAAGAGCTGCGAGCCTGCACAGGGAGTGAACCAGCTCACACTTCTCCAGGCGGGGGGGACCTGCCTCCAGCTTGTTCACAGCTGACAGCCCCCAGCCCCCTCGGCCTCCTGGCTATTTATAGCCTCACACCCCAAACACAAACTGTTGTTTGCAGCTTTTCCCAGCCTGGCCCGAGGCTGGCTCAGTCAGGTTCCCGTATGTGCAGACACTGAGCAGGGAACGGGGTCCAGGCCAGGGCTGGATGGGGCCACCCCAGGATGCAAGGGCCTGGGAGCAAAGCCGGCCCTCACCTTCCCTAGGTCAACAGGATCTGGACACCTCTGCCAGCACTCGCCACTCCCTGCAGGCCCTGTCCCTCCCCTAGTGGGCAGCCCCTCGGAACCCGCTCCCAGGGGCCTGTCTATTTTAAGAGCCGTATTTTTAGGACGAGCCATCGTGCTAGGCTCCTCTGTTCCCAGACCATGGCCCGGCCTGTGGCAGCAGCTGCACAGCCTCCTCACCTTGAGTTTGAGGATGCTGTCAGCCTGTCCGTGGTTTGGGCTTTAAAGGAGGAGCCTTGAGGGGCAGTGAAATGGTGATTGGGGCCTAGGAGAGTAGAGGCGAGTCGGGGAGGGAAATCCTGCAGCTCCTGGAAGTGGGCGCTGGAGAAGCTTCCCGTCCTCACCACCAGCAACACGAAGAACCAGACCCCCTGGGCCCGATCCCCACCTGGGGGTGGTGAGCCAGGCACCCCCAGATTCAGCTCCTGGACTCACTCTGCCCTCCTGTCACCTGTAGCCAGGATCAGATCACACTGCTCCCCTACACTGAGGTGACAGCAGGCATGACTGGGCTGTTATGAATGAGGAGATGCAACATTGGAATTCTCAGCTCTGACTGCTTCCCTGAGGGCAGGAAGGCTGCTGGCATTTCAGTGGCAGAGCCAGGGTCTCCTGGGAGCCTTTCTCTTGGTTCTCTCCTCCCAGCAGCACCAAGGCCTGGCGACCCTGCCTGTGACATGGCCCTGGCTGTGGTCCTCCATCGTCATCTCCACGCCCTCAGCCAGGCCCTCCCTGCCTGTCATCTAACACCCATCCCTGCCTCAAGTCTCCTGGCCCCGTCCATCCTGCCTGCATCCCCCCACTCATGCTCTAACAAGCTGAGCAGGCCCACTCTGCTCAGACCCGGCCACACGCCCAGGTTTCCCTGTTTTAATGCAACTTACTTAGGCCTCAAGGCAAACTAGGCTCATCCAAGCCTCACCTCACTCAACAAAAAACAGACTGCGGTTCACGAACAGGCGAGGGATTTGAGCAGACATGTCTCCAAGAAGACGCACAATGGCCAACAAGCAGATGAGAAGATGCTCAGCCCCACTCGTCATTAGGGAAAGGCAGATCCAAACCAAGGAAACACCACCCCACACCCGAACGAATGACAGATCACAAATGGTGGCGAGGACTGTGAAGTGGTGCGGCTGCTGCGAGCACAGCATGGCAGTGCCCAGAGCAATCCAACACAACCACACACGATCCCACAACCACACACGATCCCGCAACCCCACTTGCGGCTGTACAGGCATCCAAGCTCTTGAAAGCAGGGATGCAAACAGGTATGTGTAGAAACATGTCCACAGCAACATTATTCCCGACAGCCGAAGGTTTTTAGAAATCACCTAAATGAGGGTCCATGGAGGGAGGGATGCTAAACAAAATGTGGTGTCAACGTGCAAAGGAGTATTACTCAGTCCTGAAAAGGACAGCCTGGCACCTGCCACAACATGGATGACCCTTGACACTGTGCTCAGAGCCTAGGTCAGACAAAAAAGGGCAAATACTGTGCGATCCACTCACAGGAGGCCCCTGGAATAGACAAGGTCATAGAGACAGAAAGAGGAAGCGTGGGTGCCCGGCCAGGGCCGCGAAAGGGGGAACTCAGTTTCTGGAGATGGACGGTGGATGTTCCTCACACCACTGAACTGCGCACAAGACACAGTTAGGAGGTCGACATTGTGTCATGTATATTAGGCCACAAGTTGCTAAAAAAGACAACTTCATTTCCAGTCCTGCTTCTGATCCGGGCCCTCGCGAGCTGCCATGCCCGAGGGGTCCTGGCGCGCACTGCACATTATCTGCTTCCTGCTCAGATGCTCGCTCTGCCAGGGCGGAGAGGAAAGGCTGCCCGGCCACCAGCTCAACAATCCACTCAAACATCCACCAGGTACCTGCGCTGTGTGAGCCCGTGACCTGGGTGCTGGGGACACCGTATCCCTGGGCTCACGGGACTTCTGTTCTGATGGGGAGAAAGGAAATACACAAGTGTCACCTGCGGTTTATCAGCTGGTGACGGTGCCATGGAGAGAAGTAAAGCGTGGGAGACATGGCCATGTCTGAGGGGAGGGGCTGGCTGTCACCAGGGCCTGGAAAGGCCTTGAGAGCACGGTTGGGGTGGCAGCTGGGTGGCAGCCGCGGTGTGGGGGTCTCGGGAGAACAGGCTGTCAGCCATCACAGGTGGCTGGGGGAGGGCACGCTGGGCACTCTCACCCAGGCCCGCAGGAATGAAACAGGACAGACACAAGTGGGGGAGGTCAGAGGGAATGTTTCTAAGAGATGACTTTTATTTTCTTCTTTACAACTCCCTATACTTTCCACATTTCTGTATATTACTTTTTAAATGTTTTGTGGGGTTTTTTTGTGGTAAATTTCCCATCCTAACCATTTCTTCTTCCTTTTTCAATTTTTTTGTTAATCCTCACCCGAGGATATTTTTCCATTGATTTTTAAAGAGAATGGAAGGAAGGGGGAGAGAAACATCGATGTGAGAGAGACACCGAGTGGTTGCCTCCCGCACAGGCCTGACCAGTGTGAGGTACGTGCCCTTGACTGGACTCCAGCTCGGAACCCTTCAGTCTGAAGGCTGAGGTTCTGTCCACTGAGCCAAACCGGCCAGGGCCCATCCTAACCACTTCCGCGTTCAGGGCAGTAGGCACACTCCCACTGTGCAACGTCAGCACCTCTCCAGGAGCCTTCTCATCTTCCGCAAACTGAGCCCGTCCCCCTCAACACTGGCTCCCCGCCTCCCCCCCCAGCCTGGCCCCCACCTGCTTTCTGTCCCTAGGAATGTGACTCTGCTCAGCCCCTCAGACAAAGGGACTCACATGGTGTCTGCCCGCTGTGGCTGGCTGCTCTCACCGCGCTGTCCTCTAGGCTCACCCATGTGGCATTGTGTGTCTGAATGTCCTTCCTTTGCCAGGCTGTCATTCATGTCCTACTCGATGGATCTACCGCGGTTTGCTTGCCCCTCCCTCCCTCCATCCGTGGCCACCTGGGCTCTTCCCGCCTTTGGGCTTTGTGAAGGGCGCTGCCATGGGCCCGGGGCAGGGATGGCCTCCGAGCTCCCTTTCCGTTCTCTCAGGGGTGGACCCAGCAGTGGACCCAGCTGGGTCCCAGGGAGGCTCTATTTTAATTTTCCGGGATCAGTCATCCATTTCCCTCAGCAGCTGCACCCTCTTACATTCCCACCAACAGTGCGCAAGGGTCCCCGTTTCTCCACATCAAAAGGGACATTTTTAAGATGGGAGAGACCATGGCGTGTGTGTGTGCAGATGGGACGACCGGGAAAAAGACGGAAAGAGATGCTCAGGGAGGCAGGAGGCAGGACCTGGAGCAGCAGTGAGGATAGACCAGTCCCCTCTCTTTACTCTCCCCCAACCCCCCCCCATTACCACAGAAGTCAGGCTGGCCAAGGTGGTAGCAGCAGCAGGGCCCAGGAAGATCTGTTAGGGCCTCTGCTTGGCAAGGGTGGCACCAGGAGGGGCGGGAGAGCTGTGGGAGCCAGGAGAGGGAGAAGGTCACACAGGGACCATGAAAGTCATAGGCAGCGTCCGGGACGGGGCTCAGCCGGCTGGCTGCACCCCAGGAGGAGAGCGGGGAGCAGTCCCCACGAGGCAGTGGCAGAGGGCTCAGCACACACAACCAGGATATGGACATGGGGCCTCAGGTGGAAAGCAGACCCACGCCCGCAGCCTCGCCAGTCCAAGAGGGCTCAGAAGCTGAGCACAAACCCCTGGCTGGTGGCCGGGTCTGGGCTGCGGCCAGCAGGCAAGTTCGGACGGATCAGGGCCGGTCTCCAGGGAGCACAGGGACACTGTGCAGCTCACTCTCCCGAGCCTCTGGAGCTGCGGGTTCTGGAGCAGTGGCTGCAGCATGACTCTCAGCCTGCAGAGACTGCAGCCCATCACCTCCAGGGGCGCACGTGGTGCGGGGCCCAGCGGCAACCAGGACAGGCAGCCTGGGCACTGTGACGGCATTGAGGGGACATGCGGGGACGGGGTACTTGGCGAGCCCTCAGTGGGATGCTGAGCATGGGGAGGGGTAGCCGGTACTGTCCTGGAGCCACCACGCTGGACCCCGACCTGGAACCAAGTAGCCGCCACAAGGACTGGGCCCTGGGGGTCCCCTGCCTGACCATCACGACACCTCACCTCCAGGGGCCCATTTTCTGACCAACCTTGAGGTCCACTCTCTCTGGGGGTTATGGGGCGAGGGGTGAGGAGAGGCAGCTGTCCTAGTGCCGGCTGCTCAGAGTCAGAGCCGATGACCCTGTCCCCGGCTCTGCAGCTGATGAAGACCTGGGAGCCAGGTACCTGCCCGCATGGTGCCAGGGAGCACATGGAGGTGGAGAGGGAAGGGACATACCCGCCTGCCCCAAGTCCTCTGAGGGCAGAGGGCTGGGCTCACTGCTAATGACCCTACAAGCAGGGCTGTCCCTCCAAACCCTAAGGTGAGGCCCCCCATCTACACCTCACAAGGCCCCTCACAAAGCTCCCGGTAACCTGCTACCACCTCCAGCATGGCAGGGAGAAGGGGGAGAGGGGAAGAGGGAGGGGGAGGGGAGAAGGGGGGAGGGGAAGGGGGAGGGGAGAAAGGGGGGGGGAGGGGGGGGGGGGGGGGGGGGGGGAAGGGGGGGGGGGAAAAAGGAGGGGGAAGGGGGGAGG
>PVJC01000948.1:0-29042 GCA_004026665.1 Murina feae | reverse complement strand
ACACCAGGTTAGAATGTGCCCACCTGCCCCTGGCCCAGGATCTCTGGGGAGGGTACTTGGGGCCACACCTAGCTCCTCCTTCTCCCAGGACCCCTGGCCTGTCCAGGTCCTCCCACCCCGTGTCCTGTTCACACCAATTAAATCAGGAAACCAACGGGCCACAGAACTGCCCTCCGGCAGGTGCTCCAAGCAAGAGCTCCGTCCCCACTGCAGCTGTCATTATCGGGCCCACGAACACATTGGCGGCAGCACCAGCTCCCTTTGCCCCCTCACTCCTGCCCACTGCCTCCCTGCGTTGTACCCAGCTCTCACCTAAACCCATGTGCATCCTACGGAGTCTCGCTGAGTGAATCTGAGGATCCGGATAGGAATAAAGGTTATGGAAATGTCTGACCACTATGCAGCATATCTGAACCTAATAGTGTGGGCCAACTGCACAGAAAATGGAAAAGAAAATTTTAATGAAAATAAAAATATAGTGTCCTGGCACCCACGCTTTAAAACAAGTTCCTTTTCCATACCTTCCACACCCCGGACTCCAAACAGCACTGACCACAAGGTCAGGCCCCAGCCACTGAGAGGCAGCCCCGGGGGTGGAGGGGCCTCCATCCACCCCTCCTCCCACAGGAGTGGTGCCCACCGGGCCTCCCTTTGGCCCCTCAGTGTCCGTCCACACACGGACTCTGGGCAGGAGCCATGCAGGGTGCTGTTCTCAGGCCTCACAAACTCCAGATGCTCTCTAGGTCGATTCAAAGAATAACCATCAAGTGCTATGATGTATGAGGGCCTGGTGGGGAGGGAGGTGGGTTAGAGCTATAGGCAGACGGTAAACTGAGTACCAACCTGGGGATCACAAAAGGCATCCTGCGGAGCTTGAACTAGGTCCTGTGGGAAGTGGGACTCTCCTTGGGGGCCTGGAGGCCAGGAAGGCCCTAGGGAAGTCCTGTCTCCCAGCTTGACCGGGACTCCTCAGAGCTCGCTTCCTCAGCAAGACCAGGGGTCCTGGCACCAGCCTACTCCCAGGCAGAGGTACCCATTTTCAGACCCCTGGCTCCTGGCTCCCTTCCATGAGGCCACACTGTCCTTCGAAGCCAATTCCAGGAAACATTTCCCTCCCCTGCTCATAGCCATGCTGACAGCAGGTGGAGGGCGGGGGTCCTGTTTCTTGATCAGCATCCACACATCCATAGTGTAAGACCCCGTGTGCTCAGCTCCACAGAGGACCTGTGATGGGGGCCCCTCAGAGCTGGTCTGGTTTCTTTCAAACAACTAACAGTGCACCCCTCCAGCTTCTTGCCCCCACCGCCAGGGCCGACAGCTAAGGGAAGGCCAGTCAGGACAGTGTGATGGACGTGGCTTCATTTTCCTTCCGTCTGCAGCCTGGCTGAGTGTGGTTATGACCACCCAGGTCCTTACTGAAGCAATGGGGATTAACCCACAGTGAATACTTAAGTCCTCTTGTCAGCACAACAATCTAAACACCTACAGGTCCCATGTCTGGTGTCATAGCAGCTGAAGGAGGAAGGGGAGGGTGGGAGTGGGACAGGAGGGAAAGAGGGAGCCAGGCAGGTGGCCGATGTGTCAGGTGCACAGTCCTTGACAGGTGACTGAGCTCGGTCACGGCCAGTGCCCAGCACCCGCAGCCAGCAATCCTTCCGCTCAGCCCAGGACAAGGTCGTCCCGTCTCCCCCACTCCCTGGGAAGGTGAGCCTCCTCTCCCTCATGTTGTATCGCCCTGGACCCAGGGATTCTGAAAGGCGCACAGGGTTCAGTTTGGTTTGGTTTTGTCTTTTCATCAAATAAACAATGAAAGGAACAAAGCCCACCCCCTTGCATTCAACAGGCTTTGTACAGCTACAGCCACCGCCTGCGTGAGCCCTGCTCTCCCTTTTCTCTCCTTTCTCCTTTCGTACTTTCTGAATTTTGTCATCAGCACGTGCTCATTTATAACAGGAGAAAGTACACTCTATGCTTACGCATCTCCTCGCTCAGCAGATCCTACTACCCAGGGTTGTAAGGACAGAGTTGGGAGACTCAGAAGACATCCCGTTGCCTAAAGCGAGGCTGGACTCGGCTCTGGACAGTCACCAAACCCAAGTCCCAGAAGCAAGCCCCAGTCTTCCTCCAAGGCCAGTTCAGCACTATGGACAGCGCTTGTGCTGGAGCGGAGGAAGGAGAAAACAGAGAGAAGGAAGGAGCGGGGAGAGAATGCAGTGAATTAACTGACGGGCTTACTGGCTGTTTCCTGGGTAGCTGACTCGAGATCCCTTGGAAGGACCCCCCTCCATTTTGCCAGGAGCCATCGGGTGGCACCTGGCACCAGTCAGGTCTCAGCGAATGAAGCGCCTGTCCGAGCTCTGGCCTGCATGTAACCTGGAGACCCAAAAGCCGGGCAAGGCTGGCATCTAAGACTCTCTCAGGTGAGAAAGGGCAGATGTGGCCAGCGGCTCTGGGCCCATCCAGGTGAAGGTGGGCAGGTGCATACCATACTCCTCCTGCAACTTGCTGGAGGGTTAAAACTTTCAAACTAAAAACAAAAAAGGGGAAACCAAACTGTGGTGTCAGAAGTCAAGGCAGTGGTTGCCCTGGAGAAGGGGTGACGTGAGGAGGGGGATTCCAAAGGTGCTGCACGTTACACCCAGAAATCACGTGGCTCCTGGACCTCCACAGGCCGCAGTCTTGTTCATGTACTTGTTTGTACAGGTGCTTGACATCATGAGGAAGAGTGACAGGTTTTTTTAAAGGCAAACAAAATACACACATTTCTAAGGGCTCCATGGGATCCTGAGGACATTCTAGCAAACAGGATGGGGCTACCAGAGCCCTGCCCACCTGACGGCCTCCCCTCTCGGTCCCGTTCCGGTTTCCCGACCCAAGTTCTGCAGCCGAGGTCCCAGCTACCTCATCAGGAAGTCCAAGTGTAACTGGTGCCAACCCCCCATTTAAAAAACCAAAAACGACTGGCCTCTCTCTCTGGGCAATATTCTCTCCTCAAACAGACAGCGTTTCACCGTTCACTGGGTGGCCGCACTCTAGTTCAGAAGGCGATGCACCCAGAAGAGAATGTGCCCGTCATGCTCCCCGTTTCTATGCGTGTCGGGCTACTGTTATTTCAAACAACACAGGGCCAGGTGCATTCTTGTCTCAAATCACCTCAAAAGAGTTAACACTTCAAAGTGGGCGATGTCTTCGAAAAGCACAGCACAGCCTGGCCCCTTTGGGGAGATAACTTTCAAAGTAAAAATACTACGATGAATAATCTTGTGTTGGACGGGCAAGGGCAGGCTCTGACTCACCCTCGCAGTGTCTCTGGCCTCCAAGGCCCACAGCAGACACTCCTGTAAGACGGGAGAGTGCCCACCTTCCCCTCCCCCACCCGCAGCAATGCGGCCACTCCTGCTGGGATGTGAAAACCACCACTCCTAATGGAGAGGATCGCTCTCCAACCAAGTACCCGTGTGGCTCCTGAGTGAGGGGTGACTTCAAACCGCAGACATGCAGAAGCCCCCCGTTACATGGTGCTGGGGCCCCCGACCCCAGTGAACCTCCCAGAGCTCCTCTGCCTCAGGCAGTGGGCTGACAGGGTCTGGGACTCCACCCACATCCCCTCAGGAGCTGGGTCTACCTGCCCTTGTTTCTGTGGACCACACACTGACCAGTTGCCTATGCCCGGAATTCATCCCCATCTCCTTCCCGGCCCCCATCATGTCACCAGCACGTTCCGCCTGGACAAAGTCAAAGCACCGAACTCACTGGCCACTGCGCTGTGCAAACCAGCCACCTGTGCCCCCTGATGCCCCATCCAGAAAGCACACGGGGGCGGTGGGGGGATCAGTGTTGTAAATATTTCTGCCCCCCTCCTTTAGAGAGACCAGTGGTTCAATGTCCCCCAAGGGGCACCTGCCCATGTCTAGACACACTTTCTATTGTCTCAGCTGGAGACAGGCGCTACTGGCATCCAGTGGGCGCGGCCAGGATGTGCTAAGCAGCTCCACGGCCCACACAGCCCCACGACAGAGCCATCCAACCAAACATGTCAGCAGTTCCCAGGCTGAGGCGCCCTAGCAAGACGGGCCACAGCGATCACCACGGTCTCTATCATGGCCTTCAAGGAACTGCCGTGATGTGTCTGTTTTGCCTTCTGTGGCAAATGCTGAGGATTACAGTTCAGGGAGCACCGAGGAAGAAACTGTGACCCCGAGCCACACAACATCCTCAGGCTGAGGCTTGACCGCCCAGCACTCCCTCTCCAGGACCCTGGTCCAGGCAGCCCAGGCCAGGTCAGCAGGCAGCCTACAAGGCCCCGCATGCCATCCCAGCGAATCAGCAGGACCTGGGGGTTGGATTGTAGGAAGCCAGGAGATTCACCATTGGTTGAATGACTGAACTTGCAAAATATGAAATAACAGATCCTAGCCCCCCAGAAGGAGGCCCCCCACAGGGTGCCAGGGCTCTGCCCTCAGCCCGCTCCATGGACACTGCCTCCATGGCTTGAGTAGGTCACAGAGAGTACTTTAATGAAACCCCATGAATGACAACACTGACAAGCATGCTGATGTCTGGTGGGCTGAGTGTGATTCAGACAGATCACAGTGGGATTATGGTGAATAAGACAGCCCTCCCCTAAGAGGCGCCTTTAAGCCCTCCAAGCTCCTCACAGTAGGCTATGCCATTCGATCACATCACCAACCACCATGTGGGGGATCTCCTGACCCCCAGCCCCTGTGCTTGCTGCTTCCGCCTTGCTGAGCGGTGGAGAGCCTGCACAGGCTCAGAGCCCTGCCTGGGGAGTCAGCACCAGAGACAGAGGCACCGGAAGGGGGTTAATGGGGCACCAACTCTAAAGCCTTAAGTTGGCCACACTAACCCGAGGATATGGTTAGGAACAAGAGGGTGGCAAAGCCCTTGCCCTCGCTCTGCTTGTCAGCCACACTGGTGCCCTCTCGCTGTCTTGGTGCCATTTCAGAGCAGTTCCGAACCCAGCCCACTCAGAGGAAGTGGGGGGAGGGGGGAGATGGAGAAGAACCAACACCAAGCCCTCTGAGGCGATGAAGATGGGGACATGTGTGAGCCTGAGTCGCCCTGGAGTCCACAGTGCTATCCACCACAGAGATGCCATCCTGGACATCAGGCACCTCTGCAGGCCCGGAGGACAGGGCAGGACTAACGCACATCCGGCTCCTGGCTACCTCTTGCACTTGGAGGTGACAGCCGGTCACCACGCCCAGCGCCAAGCTCTCCAGCCTTGAGAATATTCAAGTCCAGGATGGACTAAGAGAGGGATTCGGGCAGAGGGAGGGACACTAATGCCATCTGCTCATTCGGAAGCCTGCGCTGAGAGCCCTGTGCCAAGCGCTGGGAGACAGCAGTGCACCGACCCAGGCTGGTCCAGGAGCCTCAGGTCGGGGTGACAAGGTTGTTGGGAGTGCTGCAGAAACATGCGTTTTCTTGATAATTAAGAACTTCCGGTGAAACTCCCCTCTCCCCTCCACACACACACTAACACTCCAATACTCAGGTCCTTGAAGAAATTACAAATACAACAACAAATGCACACAAAAAAGCACTGTAAATACTTAATTGTGGGGTTTTTAACAGCTTGGGATCTGCGCTCCTTAGATGAGTAACGAGCGAGTCGCATATAAAATAACCTGAGACCAGTGAGATCTGTGCCTCCAAAGTCCCTTCCTGCCAAAGACATGGGAATCTTGTGACAACATGCCTGTGGCTGCCCACAGTCTCTCTCAGAGCCAATCCTGGCCACATGGCACCAGAAGCTGTGAGAAGGGCTTCAGCAGACCATTGAGCAAAAGGAGAGGCAGGAACAGGGGAGACTGACAGGGAGGGTGAGGAACTGGAGACATTGAGTTTCAGAGTAAACACACGCAGTGAACGATCCAACACCCAAGGTCGGGCCCAGAGAAACCGCCTGGCCCAGAACCCCGGGCCCCAGCGGCCCAGCCCTGGGGAAGGCCTGCAGTGCCCTCGACCCCTCCGCTGTCAGGCCCGGGACCTGGTCTGGCCTGCTCCCCAGGACGTGCGGAGACTTCCAGGCCTTCCCACTGCCTGCTCTCTGGGTCCCTCACCATGAGACACACCTCAAGTCATCAATGTCCCTCCTCCACAACTGCCGCCCAGCAAGGCCATGAAGCCAACTCCAGCGCCAGCAACCTTCAGACCTTTGAGACAGAGGAAAGTCACGGCAGAGAAGGAGGTCACAGACACTGAGGAAGGTTCGGGCGGTGAGCTGACAGGACGCTGGCTCTTACCCCTCAGAGACGCCCTGAGCACGTGGTGGAAGCCATGAGCGGTTCTCAGGGTGGCAGGACTGGAGGTGGGAGAGGAGCCCTCTCCATGGCCAGCAGGACTGCAGGGAGCTCTCCAGTGTCCCAAGTCCCTGCTGCATCTGCCCCAGAGGTCCCTTCCCATCCCGTCTCTAGAGCAAGGACAGAAAAGGGCAGACCTGCTAGCCCCTCCCACAGCCCCTGCCCCGTGGTGACGGGGCCTGGTGAGATGGGGAGTCTGCAGCAACGGCAGTGGTCACAGGGCGCTCCCCCATAAGCAAGAGACTGTGGCAAAGGCTGGCAGTTCTTAGAAAAGAATCTACAGGGTCAGGGTGGCCGCCCTGTCCCCACCCATCTTCAAAACTCACCCAGAAAAGCCAAGTGCGGGCCTGGGCACAGCCTCCCCTCGGTCAGCATTGCCAACAAGGCAGCTGGGCTCCCAGGGAAAAAGAATGCGAGGGAGGAGCGCAGCCTCCCTGAGAGGAAGGCAGAGACACCTCACGCCTGTCCACCCGCAGAATTAATAGATGAGACACAAGAGGAAGGCAAACGAAGCAAGTACAGACCCTCAAAGAAACCGGGGGGATACTGGGAACACAGAGTAGGGCCAGGCGGTGGGAACCCTAGGCAGGAAGCACGTACAAGCCCTGGATAATGGGAAGAGTTGGGGTTTGGGATGATGGACAAGGTCTGGAGATGCTGGTGGTGACAATGCACAGCCATGTGAAGGTGCTCAATGCCGCTGAGCTGTCCACTCCAAAATGGCCAATTTCACATTGTGTCTATTTTAACACAACAAAAGGAGCGCTCTTAAAAGGGGGAAATAACACATATAGTATAGCCACTGATTCATTTAGTGGAGATTGCCTGAGCATCCACTACCTTTCAGAGAACCAAGGAGGCAGCAGAGCTGCCTTCCTGGCCCCTGTGTGCTGGCAGGAGAGACAGAGCAGGAGTCAGACAAGGAGATGAAATGCAGTCGGTGCTGACGGGGACAGGCACTCTGGAGAAGGTGCAGAGGATGGGAGCAGGTTCCCAACGGAGCAGTGAGGACAGGTCCCACTGGGGACAGGTCCTAGGAGCCCAGGCTCCTCATGGGGTCTGGCAATAAGGAGAGACAGTGGTGACGAAGTGACTGGCGATGCATGCAGAGAGCTGGGGGCACATGCCAAGTGCCACGGAGCTCCAAGCCTCCCTCTGGCCTCAGATGAGAGGGTGAAGACTGCCAGAGGTGCAGACTTATCGTATTTTATTCCTAAAATAAAGAACTCAGTAAGTAGCCAAAGGATACTTCAGTGAGCTGGAAAATCACATCAGGAAACTGTCCTGGAAAGCCTCAAGAGAAGATAAAGAGGTGAAGAATAATATTTTTTAATATATTTTTATTAATTTCAGAGAGGAAGGGAGAGGAAGAGAGGGAAACATCAATGATGAAAGAGAATCATTGATCAGCTACCTTCTGCACACCCCACACTGGGAACTGAGCCTAAAACCCAGACATGTGCCCTAACCGGGAAATGAACTGTGACCTCCTGGTTCATAGGTCAATGCTCAATCACTGAGCCACACTGGCTGTGCAAAAGTTGCTTTTAAATAAATAAAAGGAAATATGGAGAACAGAAGACCTGTCGACATCCATATTCTAGGAGGACAAAGACACAGGTGGAGGGAAAATAATGAAGAACTAACAACCAAGAATTTCCCAGAATTAAAGAAAGATGTAAAAACCTCAATGTTAATGCGCCGAGTGCCAAAGGCTAGATAAGAGAGACAGAGAAACATTAGATGCTTCTGAAAGGAATAACAACCCAAGAAGACAGAATGATCACAAAAGGAAAGCACATAAAAACTTGCCCCCCTCCAAAAAAAAAACGCAGAGTAAACTGTTGTACCCAGATGTCGTGATCCCCAAAGACTACAAGTGAGCCCCAAAACCGCTGTAAAAACATGAGGGCCTTTATTATTCAAGTTAACTTGGACTTCCCACGCTCACCCACCGGCCACCAGTACAGCCACGAGGCAGGGCAGGAAGTGTGGGTTTCAGGCAAAACAAAGGATTTATAAGGCCGGAAGTAGTGGGGTAATGTGTGTGGCCCCTGTTGATTGGTC
This sequence comes from Murina feae, assembly GCA_004026665.1. Lineage (NCBI taxonomy): Eukaryota > Metazoa > Chordata > Mammalia > Chiroptera > Vespertilionidae > Murina > Murina feae. The sequence continues at coordinate 20,649 of PVJC01000948.1, read as the reverse complement.
GAGGGAAGGTCCTGGGCCAGGCATTTCCTCTGCACCCCTATTGGCAGGTCTGCACTCTCGCACCGCCCTTCCACCCTTACAAAACAACTGACAGAACTACAAAAAGAAGTAGATAAATCAAGAAATTTGGTTGGAGACTAAATCGCCCGACTTAGAAATTGATGACTCAGATACACCAAAAGCTGAAAACAAAGATAATGAGATTTACTGAGATTAAATAAGAAATATCTGGGTAAGTCACCCAACAGAGAACAGACATCTTTGTGAGCATGAGGATGACTCACAAAAACTAAACATGCATGAGGCTCTAAAGAAATATTTGGTAAATGCCAAAGAATCAATACCAAAGAAACCATGTTTGAGAACATAATATCATAAACCTTCAAAATATTAACAAAAGGGTGTCTCACAAATCCAAATATTTGGAAACAAAAAAGCATTCTATCGATCCTTGTTAACAACAACAACAAAAAAAAACGTAAGGGGAATTTTTAAATACTTAGAACACCTAGTGAAATCACTGTACGTAAAATTACAAAATACTAGTATACGGGCAGGAATATGTGACCCATACTCAAGGGAAAAGGCAATCAACAGAAACTGATTCTGGGATGATACAATGTTTATATTAAGCAAGTGCTTTTATTCTGATGCGTTGACATCCTGTGGCCTGACTGACTCTGGAAGGAACTGTGCCCTTCCTAGGATTAGCTACTTCTGGAGACAGCTAACCACCAGCAATAATTACATTAACTGTAAATAGACTGAACAATCCAATTCAAAAGCAGAGACTGTCCAATGGAAGAATCAACTATATTCTGTCCACAGGAAACATACTTATATATGAAGACAACGAAAGTAATAGATGAAAAGGATACAACATGCAAACCATATAAGAAGGCTAGGTCGCTATATGAAGTTATATGAAGTTATCTTTAAGGTACAGGGTGCTACCATTAATAGAGACATTCATAATAGTAAGTAGGGTGAGTAATCAGAGAGACATTGCAATTATAAATGTAATGTACCCGATAATAGAGCTTAAAATACAAGAAGTAAAAATTGACAGAAATAAAGACAGAAATGGACAAATCCATTATCTTAATTGGAGATTTTAAAAATAGTGTCCAAAAAGCATTAAATGCCTAGGGATAAATTTAACAAATAACATGCAAAACCTCTACCCTAACTACTATGAAACAGGAAAATTAAAGACTTAAATAAATAGAGATATATGCCATATTTATGGATTGCAAGATTCAGTATTTTAGAGATGGCAATTGTCACCAAATTGGTATATATCTTTAGTACCATCTCATTAAAAATACTTGTAGGGTTTTTTTGTAGATACTGACCAACTGATTCTAAAATTTATATGAACGTGCAAAGAAAGTAGAATAGCCAAAGCTCTTTTGAAAAAGAACAAAGTTAGAGGACTGAGTTTAAGACATCCTACAAACTACAGTAACCAAAATACTGAGGTAATGACATAGGAGAGACAAACAGCTTAGTAGGCTAGAGGAAAGCCCAGAATAAACCCATTCTTAATAGTTCATTGAGTTATATAAAGGTGCCAAAGCAATCAACATGGATAGGAAAATCTTCAACAAACGGTATTGACATAATGAACATCAATGTGGGAAATAACAAATGTCTCCTACCTTACATCATATACAAAAATTAATTTAAGATGGATAGCAGACATACATATAAAATCTAAAATGATAAATCTTCCAGAAGAAAATCCTCATAACAAAATAGTAAGCAAAGATTTCTTAGAGAGGCTACAGAAAGCAATTAACTATGAAAGGGTAAAAGCAACAGTAACTTTAAACTTCTGCCACTGAAAAGACACCATTATAAGAGTAAACTAGAGACCCGGTGCATGAATTTTGTGTACAGGATAGGGGGGGAGGGTCCCTCTGTCCGGCCTGCGTCCTCTCACAATCTGGGACCCCTGGGGTCGGGCCTAAACTGGCAGTCGAACATCCCCCTTGCAATTTGGGACTCTGCATGCACCAGTGACCATACTTTTCATACAGGTGAAAGGCATCTTGCTGTTGTATGGGCAGCTACATTTTTTTTTTGCCCTGATTATAAAAAGTAGTACATAACATGATCCTTCTGAGGCAGTAGTACCATTCCTCCATCTTATGGGTGGAAAAACTGAAGCAGAGAGAACTTAAGTAATTGGCTTTGTCACACAGTTATAAGCATCAGAATCAGGGCTGACCACAAAATGTGCAAGCCAGAATTCATACATGTTAGCGTTGCATAATCCTGTTTTTCTAGTATTAGAGTAGCCTTGCCAGGTTTTAATTTTTAAATCTAAGAGATTGTTCCCAATGTATAGGGTAGGGTCCCTAGGCCTGGCCAGTCATCAGGGCCATCTGTGGGGTGATCGGCGGGGTGATCAGGGGGGCCCCGCTGGCACCCACCTTGGCTGGTGGCCTGGTGCTGCCTGCTGGCCAGCCCCACCCACCGCTGACACCAGTCACCTCCCTCTGCCACCTCAACCAGGGGCAGCTCCTGCATTGAGCATCTGCCCCCTGGTAGTCAGTGCGCATCATAGGCGACTGGTCACTCCGCAGGTCACTCCATGGTTCGGTCGATTTGCAAATTAGGTTTTTATTATAGGATAAGCAGGCCACAACCTTGGGGAAAATATTTACAAAACATATAGTTGACAAAAGACTTTATCCATACTTTATAAAATATGTCTACATGCCAATAATAACAAGAAAATAAAAAAAATTATATATACAACATTGGACAGATACTTCATAAAGGAAGATGCATGTGAAAACTATGGGAGTAATCAGGGAAATTACCACAGTTTTAATTTACATTTACCCACCAGAATGGCTAAAATTAAAGACTGACAACATTAAGTGTTGATGAGTAGGTAGAGCAACTGGAACCATCATACGATGTTGGTGGAAATGTGAAATGACAGAGTCACTGTAGGGGAAAAAAAATATCTGCCGGTTTCTTTGAAAAGAAAAAACAGCATCCAATAATTCTCTCCCAGGCATTTATTGCAAAGGTATATTAAACACATACACACACACACACACACACACACCCCTCAAAGAGACTTGTATGAAATATTCAGAGCAGTTTTATTCATACTAGTCAAAAACTGAAAACACCAGCTGTCCGTTAGTGGGTAAACAAACTCTGGGACATTCATACAACAGAACACTGCTCATCAGGAAAAAGGGAAACACTACTGATACTTGCAACAGCATAGCTGAGTGACGGATACCTTACCCAAAAGAATACATACTGTACGAATTCATTTCTATGAAGTCCTGGGATTAGCAAAAAATAATCTATGTTGTTGTTTGTTTAAATCAGAACAGTGGTTGCCTGTGAGAGGGGAGTGCCGCCTGGGAAGAATCCAGAGAGAATCTTTTGGGATCATGAAAATGTGTGTCTCTTAATAGGAGAGCAGATTACATGGGTGTAGGCATTTGTCAAAACTCACCCAATGGCACTCTGAAGGCTGTGCTTTTTGCAATCTATAAATTCTACGTTAAAAAGTAAACCGTTCACAATATGCATTCTGAAATATTTAGGGGTGACAGGTACTGCTGTCTGCAATTTACTAGGAAATGCCTCCAAAACTGAGATGGATTAATGACTACGGACGTGGATGGAAATGTGATCAGGCAAACACAGTAAACTGTGAGTGTGATGGATGTAAGAATGTCAGCTACAATTCTTTCCACTGTTCACGTTTCCGATGTTTCAGAATATAATGCTGGGGGGGGGGGACATCATGGGACACAGTCCCGCGAGTATGTAATGGGAGTTTTATAGTTTGAATGCATTTAACAGAAGACAAGCAAGATTAACACTAAACGTCGGAAGCACTGGTGCTGACTGCTGGTGGCCTCCCAACATTCCATCTCTTCTTCCAAAACCACACACACCCTGATATCAAGGCCAGCAGAGGAAGTAAAGGATGATCTGTCCCGCCCCCTCGCAGACAGGGTTGGCCAATGAGATGTCGGCAGAAGTGGGGTGGGGTTTCTAGGAGAGCTCTCTGAGAGGCAGGCAGTGAGCTGTACAGGCCCTCGTCCATCATCCACATCCTGCCTGGGACCCAGAAGTCACCGTCCCTCTATCCTGCCTTCTCCTTTGCTCCCCATCCAGCTGTATCCCGTATTCCTTAAGCCCCGGGCCAGCCCACCAAGCTCTGGGGACAGTAAAAATCTTTCAGTAGTTAGGGTACAAATGATGTGAACTTCAGAGTCAAGAGCAGATGGCCGTGCTTTGCAGAGTCCATGGCCACCCCAGCACCCCACAAAGGCCTGGCTGAGGGACCCTAATGCCGAGGAGGCCACCCCAGTGGAGAGGTTTGTGCCTCGTTTAGGAGCAATAATGGAGCAGATACCTGACCCGCGGACCCATGTACATCTTGTTTGGGGAAGAAAACCTTCCCATCCCCCATGAGAAGATGCTAAACAGCCTCCACGGCTCCGTCTTCCTTTTCAGTTCCAAGGAGACGCGTCAGACCTATTAAGCTCCCGTGTTATTTCCAGCTCCATTATTGGGGCTGACACGGCAGGAGAGCGTGAGGGCCATGCAAATCACTTCCCCGAAGGAAATGGCTTCTCCAGTCTGAGCGGGGTTCACTCAGCTCCCGCTAGTCCAGGGGCTGCCCCTGGTGCCCCTGGACCCGCTGGTGCTCATCGAGCGGGACTCTCAGTGGAAGCCACAGCCGCCTAACCCCCCTCCACACAACTGTCCCCTGGGAAGAGGACTGTCCCGGTGAAGCCCTGTGTGCCAGGCCCTGCGGCTGGGAAGCGGGAGGCAGCTCCCCTAAGGGTGGTCCCTGGCGCAGCTCTGGTCTGCTTAGGGCACCTCCATCTCACCTGCCCCCTTCCCCCTCCCACCCCGTCAGAGAGGAAGCAACTCCTGGCCCAAGACAGAGCTGCAATGCCCTCCCCATGGCAGCATCTTGAAGGAAAACTAAGCTACCAGGAGAGCGGGAGTCACCACCTCCACAGGCTCAGCGAGAGCCTACCAGCCCGTCCTCACAGCCCAGGTCCTGCCCCCTTGGGTGGCCAGCACCTCATGGTACCACTGAAGTCACATTTCACTCAGCACCGAAGTCTTTGCCGATGAAGCGCCTAACCTGCATGTGGCCCAGCCCTACCCCGGGGCCAGGCCCGAAGAACTCCTCACAGGAAGGTGCTCAGCTTAGAATGGAGAATGGCTGCCACGACAGGGGTGGAGAACACAAAGAGCTTTTCTCGGTTCCTATCAGGGTTTTTCCAGGATAATTACAAGAAGTTTAGGATCTATTCGGGGACCGCAGTTCATCAAATACATTTCCATCTGTGTACCCACCACCTAAGAAGTATCGCCTGGTACGATGCGCGGCTGATATTGTGTGTGAGTCAGACTGTTCATCTGCAGCAGGTGGCACTGAGAGGACCGTCTCCACGGCGCCTGCTTATGTAAAACAGGCTGGGTTTCCATCAGGCTTGGCTCCCGCGCTCCCTAAAGCTGGCTGGAGTGCGAGGATGCAGGATGGTGGCCCAAGCAGCACCCAGGCCTCTCGCCCCAGCCAGGCTTCCCCTCAGGGGCCGCTCTCCCAGCGTGGCACAGCCCCGTGCCAGCCACCAGGAGAAATCTGACCAGAAAACGGGAAAGATTAGCTTCTGGATTCCAAGCAGGTCCTGGGTCTATCGATTTCGGTTCAGAGAACGTGCTCCCAGGGAGGAGGAGGGGGAGGCAGGGCAGCCCCGCTGACGCTGCAGCATGGGCATCAAACCAAGCCTGCTGAGCCCCACAGATACAGGGGAGATCAGAGACCACGGCAGCCAGCTCTGCTGCAGACAAGGCTGGTCCAGGGACGACAGGTTGAGGCGGGGACCACACGGCACAGCTGGGAAGGATGGAGAATAGGAAGGAGGAGTGAGGAGGAAGGGGAACCTGGACTCCTGGGACCAAGGGCGAGGCACCCTTTTCCATAATGACCTACAGCATTTGGTCCCAGGCACCCGACATAGCAATGGGTTTGCTCTAGGTTGGCACAGGACAGAGGGACGAGGGACGAACTCTATAAAAGCATTTGTCCGCAGCATCATTGTATTCTGGTCAGACCTGCTTCATCCACCACTTCACCCAAAGGCCAGGGCACCTGCCTGAATGGTCTCAGGGATCCTCACCCAAGCTGGACACTAGAATCATTGGGGCCTGTGCCCCGCCCGAAACCATTTAAAATGAGGTCCCCAGAGGGTCCCTGGCGGCCGCAGTCTTTAAGGTTCCACAGTGGACAGAGGGGCCAAGCCATGCGAGCTGCTCAGCGACCACTGTCGCCTCCACAGAATCGAGGAACCGATTCCCAAGGCGTTTTGACCAGCCACGGGCGGCGCTCTAGAGCGGGACTGTGTGCACCGCGTCCAAGGCTCGCCTTCGAAGTGGTGTGAACAAACCCTCCCCCGGATGCCGCCGCTGGGACACAGGGGCAGAGAAACTGGCATTCCAGATGTAGTATCCAGATGTGCTTCAAAACCCACAGAGCAAAACAGAGACACTGGCATCTGAATGTCCTCAAGAAAAGACAAGCCCAGGCACAGCCCCAGCCCCAGCCGTGGACGCAGGAACCACCAAGCCCAGGGCGGCACCTAGCAGGCCTGTGAAATCCTGGGGAGACACCCGAGTGGGACACGAGACCTGACAGCCTGGCAGCACCAAGTCACCCCGTCCACACTCCCAGGCGGGTCTCACCACCTCCCTCCTCCAAGTCCTTCAGCAGGAACCGAACACCCCCACCCATGTGTCCTTCATCCCTTGTGTGAGCCCAGGCCCAGGTGCAGACAGTGGGCCCAGGATGGCTGTGCAGGGGAGAACTCCCTCTGCCTCGGACTCTAACAACCTGCCAACACCGCTGACTCCTGGAGGGGCCTCCCCAACACTCACACACCATTCTGGCCTCAAAACCAAGGAAAATGCCAGAATCCCAGCAAGCAGACAGCCACGGAGCACTATAGTGAGGACTACGCTCAGCCCCATCGAGCACACACAAGCACCCAGCATGGGCACCAGACCAATGGGCCTGCTCACCCTGTGCGGTGGGGGATGAGCGGGGCCCTCAACCCCCTACAGAAGGGGGCCCTCGAGAGGGACACACTGAGCCTCGCCGCTCACGTCAGCTGGGGACCCATCCCATCCCCTCGGCCACCCACACCTACAATATGTGGAAACCACAAGCCTCCAGCGCAACCCCTGCAACCCCCAGATGTTCAGGAAAAGGCACAGCCTTTTCTGAGTCCTGCTCCAAGGAAAAGGGCTCCCCAGGACCCCAGCTGTGCCCGGGAAGGTTCAGGCTCTGCCCCGCATGAGGTGAGGCTCACTCTCAGAAGCAAAAAGGCCTCCCTCTCCCGGGTCCTGGTCCAGCCTCCTTGCCCTGGAGGTGGGATCCATGTGATGTGAAGGAAGATGAGCAGTGAAGTCGTCCACTCAGCACAAGACTCTCGCGGGGGCAGGAGAGACACAGGAAACCCAGGAAGAGCTTCAGGGTGCCGTGGGCCGTGGCTGGTGACCTTCCACACTCGCTGTGCCGTGTGCAGGACTGACCCACGCTCTGTGCTGCCTCCGGAAGAACCATGGGCACCAGGCAGGGGACACGCTGCTGAACCCTGAACTAAAGCATGTTACTGACAAACGTGCCCGTCCCGCGACCACGTCCCCCCCACAGATCATCAGGAAAACCGACAGGCTGTAACCCAACCCCGGCGAGGACGTGGCCACAGGGGACACGCGGGCACATCTTCCCCTGCTGGCAAGAGGCAAAGGCACACCAGAAAGCGACTTATCATGCCGGAGGTGACGGGATGCTGTGCCTCCTAAGCAAGTGAGCTCACAAGGGCGAGCCTCTCCCTGAAGCTCTGTGATCCTGAACGGGAACCAGAAACTACCTCAGCCCCATCAACAGGACATGGGCCCAGCAGCGTGGCTCAGCGTGGCTCAGAACATCAACCTATGAACCAGGTCAAGGTCTGATTCCCGGTCCGGGTTGCGGGCTCGATCCCCAGTGTGGGGTGTGCAGGAGGCAGCCAATCAATGATTCTCTTTCATCATTGACGTTTTTATCTTCATCCTTCTACCTTCCTCTCTGAAATCAATATATGTGTATATGTATATATTTTTTTAAATAATGGAATGGTGCCCTAGCCGGTTTGGCTCAGCAGATAGAGCGTTGGCCTGCGGACTGAAGGGTCCCGGGTTCGATCCTGGTCAGGGGCATGTACCTTGGTTGCGGGCACAACCCCAGTGGGGAGTGTGCAGGAGGCAGCTGATCGATGTTTCTCTCTCATCGATGTTTCTAACTCTCTGTCCATCTCCCTTCCTTTCTGTAAAAAAATCAATAAAATATATTTGAAAAAAAAAAGAGTAGGACCCTCCCTGACCCGGTCCCTGGTCAGGGCATGTGCAGGAGGCAACCAATTAATGTGTTTCTTTCACATCGATGTTTCTTTCTGTCTTTCCCTCTCTCTTCCCTTCTCCCTAAAAACAAATAGAAAAATATCCTTGGGTGAGGATTAACAAAAAAAATAATAGTAAGGGAACGGTTAGCATAAACTGAGATAGATCCATACTACTGAGTATGTTTCACAATATCTTTTCTGTTGACTAATTAAACAGACCCAAAAATCACAAGGAAAACATAGTAGCAACACCATATGGACACTGAATATGACTATATTAATATTTTAAATATGTTAGTATTTCCATTTTTTGGTTTTTCATAGGTATTTACATATATGTATATGTATATTCATATCCACTAAACTCACTTTATTATAAACATTATGCTAATCTAAAACCCCCAATAACCTTTCTTATTCTTTTCCTTTCTTTTGAAATAGTAACTTCTAAAAATAGATTTTGGGCAATAAAAGTGTCTTTGAAAAATAAACTAATAAAAAATAAGGTTCCCCAGGTGATGCCAATGAGCAGATAGGGACGAGGACTCCTGAGCTTTGGGAAGTTCGCCAAAATGCGGGCCCTTGCTCAGACACACAAAGGAGCACAGGGGACTGGCCCTGACCCCAGGGGCTTCTTGTGCCTTCAGGAGCTTCATCAAAGCTCTTCCCAAGAGCCCATCTAGAAAATAACGGTCCCTGAGTCATGAAGGGTTTGTGTCCCCAAAAGAAAGCAGCAGGGAGATGGGGCTGGAAACTCCCACCATCGCTGGAGGGACAGGCTCACCCTGCATTAACTCCCGCCCTTGGCATTCTCCTAACCCACTGGGCTCAGGTACAGACAGCACACGCACCAGGAGCCACCCTCCTGGAGTCCCAGTACTTGCCGCCTCTTCCAGAAAGCCTCCCCTGATTGATGGGGTAACCAGAGATGGCCTTCTCTGCAAGACCCAGCACTCACTCTCATGGCTATACGCACCCACTGACTGCTGTTGGTAAATGACCTAAGAACACTGTCGTTCCCTCACACTCTCTCTCTTTAGATGAAAAATCTCCCCACCCCTAACCCCCATCCCAAGCAAGCATCATGGTGTCCAAGTTCTCTGTGCAACACCCAGCCTCTCTCCCTGCACAAGCAGTGCCCCCAGTCAGTGCCCCCTGACCCTGACCAGCGTGCACTTCTCTCTCAGGATGCCCCCTGCCCAGGGAGCCTTCCCAAAGCTTCCTCTGCAACCCGTTGGGCTGTGGCCCCTGCCTCGGCTGGAGACAGAAGGCCACTCTACTCCTCTTGCTAAGGCGAGAGCTAGACTTTCCAACGACCACCCTGCTGCTGAAAGGATGCCATCTCCACCTGTAACTCAGCACCTGTGACTCGCCACCTGAGCAGGGACAGTCTCAGGAGGAGGACGCCCTGCAGACTGGCCTGGCCTGGTCCCTCAGACCTGCCATCCTGCGACAGCCCCCTAAAGGTGCCAATAGGGCAACCAGAGAAAGCCGCAGCAGTGACCCCTTAAAAGCCTGAAGGGTGCACAGCCTGTGATTCCAGAATGTTCTCCCATCCCCGAAGGAAACAGGTCCGCCCAGGAAGAGTTAATCCTCCTCAGGCCAAGGTTAGGGATGAAGCTCGTAGAGAGCGCAGAGCACGGGCAGGATAAATCTGGAGGCGCAGGGGCCTCGCTCCTCATTTGTTAGTCAGCGAAGTGTGAAAATGCTAATGAAGGGCGCTGCAGTCTGTGAGAATCCCACTATCAGAATGGAGTTCACGTCGTCGGAGGCTCCTGCATCCATGCAGCCCCTGCACATCCCTCCTTCCCCGCGCGGCTAATAACGCGTAATTGCCTCCCTGTCTGGCCACCTTCACCCGGGCAAGGCTGAGATTTGCTACAACTGTTATTGTAGGAATTATTTTCATGCTATTAAGTTTGAGCTTTATTATATGTGTTCTTAAAATAAGGCAAAGGGATTGTAGTGTACAGCGGGCCCCCGGTGAAGGTATTTTTAGAAATAGAACGGGATGACAAGAGGCACTGAAGTGGGTGATGCAGTGGGTCCTCCCCTCGCTGAAGCCTACAAGCATGCATGCTGAGGCCTCTCCTCGTGGGAAAGGTCGGCTCCGAAACCACAGGCACTGCCTGCTGCAGACCAGAGCGGGGGAGAGCAGGTTCTGAAGGGCAGGCACCCCACCTTCCTGTGTCACCGTGGAGTGGGGGTTGGGGGCATCTCACTTGGGCAAACCCAGGCTTGTCGTCCTCCCCACACCAGGCTGGGCAGCAGAGGACGGCAGCTCCACAGGCAGCCCACTGCCCTGCGCACACCGCTCCATGCGGCAGGCGTGCGTCCCGGGCCGGGGAGGAGCGAAGCATCTCAACAGCAGGGCAGGCTGGGACCTGACCCGCATCCCCCGACGGGCAGTGGGATTGAGCACATTAGCCAGGCTGGAGCAAGACCCACTGGGAAGCCTCGTCAAAGCTGGCGGGTAGATTCAACCCCGCTTCCTCTGGAAGTGACCCCACCATGCGTCACGTGGGGTGCCCCTGCAGTCTGCATATGCAGCCCTGGCCCCAGAGCAGGAGATGACTCTGCATGCTCTTCCTCAGGAACCTTGGGCTGGACTCTGGGGCCTATGGTCGCCTCCTGCTGCGGCTGACCTGGTGCATGTCACTCTGCACTGAAGACGGGCCTGAGCTGGGCGGGCTGCGCTGCCAAGAGGAGACCCTGAAGCGTGAAGGAGGAAGGAGATGAGACAGCCTGGGTGGCCTCCTGGTCCCCTGCCCAGCTTCCAGCTGCGCCTCTTCTCCCAGGAGAGGTAACTATACCCTCATGATAAAGAATTCCTTTTTCTCAACTCGCTGGCGTTTTTTTATATAACTTAGACAAAAGAGTCAGAATACAACTGGCTAAGGTAGGATGGGCCTCATGACATTCTGAAAGGCTTAATTTTCATGGAATGCCCCAGAATACTTGCGATTGCCATTTATGCATCTATCCAACTACCCACCATCTATCCATCTACCCAACCATCCATCCATCATCCTCCCATCCTCCCATCCATCCATGTGCTGCTCCAAAGCCACTAAAAGTGGTACAGGCATCCGTACTGTTATGACTTTTAAAATCCAAAGAATTCTGAATTCTGCAAATAACCTACCCGAAGCGTTTCGAGTGGGGACATTTAAAATGCATAGCCGGGCGTGGCCGGTGTGGCTCAGTGGTTGAGCATCGACCTATGAACCAGGAGATGATGGCTCAATTCCGATCGGGGCACACGAGGCAGCTGATCAATGATTCTCTCTCATTACTGATGTTTCTATCTCTATCTCTCTCTCCCTCTCCCTTCCTCTCTGAAATCAATAAAAATATTTTTTAAAAAAATAAAATGCATAGCCAGGGGCAGACAGGAAGCCCAGGGCTCTAGGCTGGGTCTCGCTCCTAGGAATCACACGGGTCCTGGGTCCACTGCTCTGCACACTCATGATTCCTGGTGCCACAAGGCGCAATGCGACTGGAAAGGGCCTCAGAGGGGCCCATCTCTTCATCCACCCCTGGCAGCCCAGAGCCTGGAGCCCAGGCCTGTGGAGGAGAGGGAGCTTCTGGATGTCTGGTGTGAGGGGAATGGGGCCCCAGCGGGCAAGCCCTACTCACCGGCTATGCTGACTGTGAGCGAGGGGAGGGACTCTGGCTTCCCCACTGGGCTCCGGGCAAACTCACCAATGAGGGGTGGTGGGAGAGTGACAAGCTGCCTTCCCAGGGGCTCCCCTCAAGGGTAGACAAGCCCAAAGGAGTCAGGTCCCATTGGTGGGATTTTAAGGACTTGAATGACAGAAGGATGGGGGTGCATTACCACAGTTCCCAGTCCTGGGATGCCCCCTCCTTTATCTGCAGCTGTGGGTGCAAGGCAGGCACAGTGGAGCCAGCGTCCATGCCTCCGGGGCCTCTCCCCCAAATCACGCCTCCTCCACCACAGCTCTCGACTTTTAATTTTTCTCTAATTTTAGGACTGCGGCTGCGCGCTGAGAGCCCCTCTAAGTGTTTCAGGGAGACGGTAATAGTCCTACGCTAAAATAATTCAACCAACACTATAATTTTAGTGCCGCCATCAAAATGAAATAATGGCTGTTTACTACGTTACACCTTTCAAATGACCTTCATTTGAATACAAATTGTGGCTTGAAATTCGAAAAGCCTGTTCTGTTCCAGACGCTGCAAAACGCAGGCACGAGCCGCCTCCCGCAGCGCCTCCCTGCAGTGCGATGACTGCGCAGAGCTGGGAGCTGGGGCGCGGCTGGGTACCTGGGAGGCTCTGGGCTGGGACGGGGCACAGGGCATGGAGGGCTCAGGGACTTCCTCAGGGAGACAGACATGGCCCTGCTGCGCTGGTCCTCACACACCACTCACCTGCTTCCACCTCGTCTCCCAGGCTGCCCTCCCGCACCCTGCTCCGGCCATACCAACTCCCAGCCGGTCACAGGGTGCACTCTCCCCTCTGCGTCCTTGCTCAGTGGCCCTCGGCCAGGTGGAGAGGCCCCACAGGCACTTCCTGCAGGGTCAGCGTGGAGAGAGCCCGGCAGGGTACGCGTGTCCTGCTCTGCGGTCCAGGGCCCGAGGGCAGGAGCATCCTACTCAGCTTGTAGCCCACATGCGGTCCCCAGTGAATGATCTGGACTGAACTCTCACCCCTGGACGCTTCTAGACTCCCGAGTGAGACCGTCTATCCCACCTAAAACGCGCCGCCCTCATTGCCGCCTGTTGTTTACACACGTGAGAGCTTGTGCGAACCCAGCGATTTTTAGAGATGTGACTAAGGCAGGTCTTAGTTTCTCTAAGTCTTCGTTTCCACGCAGACCATCTGCCCCGTAGGTGCTGTGACAGTAACATGCAAGGCTTCGCCGGGTGCGTGTGCAGAGCGCACTGTTTGTCCCTGGCGTTACCTGCCTGCCCGCCGACCTTCCGTTCTCTGTGGGCAGTGCTTCCAGCCCAGGGCCCTCTCCCACTCCCTCTCCCCCCTGCCCCTTCCTGCTGTCTGCCTGGCTTGGATCGGAATATCCCCTGCCTTCCTCTCGGTGCAGGCCCAGCTCACCCAGAGAGCCCCCCTGGACCACCCGGTCCCCAGCACTTGGGTGGGTGGCAGATGTGCCGCCTGCCCTGAGGGATTGCCTTTCAGGGGCACCTGCTTGCTGGCTCTCAAAAACAGGTCTCCAGGAAGGGAGGCTTGTCTCTAGGTCCTCCCTCCCAGAACCTGCAGCCACCTGACCACCATCCGTGCGTCCCCCAAAAGGTAAGAGCAGGTGCAAACTCCTCTCTCTCCCTTGCCGGTTACCGCATTTCCTGTCTCAGGCCACAAATGCCCCATCTCCCTCCTAGGCCCCTTCTGTGCCCCAGACGGTCCTGCTGCTGTGCCCTCCTCAACACCTTGCCCATCCAGCTGCCCTTCCTGCTCCCCAGTCTGTCCTTCACCTCTTCCTACCAGACACCAAGAAGCACCCCCGCCGCCATCTCTGCCTCCAGATGTGCCAGTCAGTCCAGCCCCACAGGTAGGCCACGCTCCCACTCAACCAGCACCGGTCCAGATGTGGGAGCCTGACCTGGGCGCACCCAGATGCCGGCCCACATCCCCGCTGCGGACCACTGTCCCGCCCCATAGGAAGGGAGCCTGGCACAGGCCACAACCCCCAGGTGAACCTCAGAAATGTTACACCACAAGGAAGAAGCCACAAAGGCTCGCACGTCGTACCTTCATTTTAGGGAGACAGCAGTAGCCCTACGCTAAATTGGGAGTCCACGTACACGGCATGTCCAAAACAGGTACCACGGTGACAGAGAGCGATGAGTGGCTGCAGGGGAGGGGGAGAAAGCTAAGCACGTAGGGCTTCTCGGGGAGGAGAAAAAGTCCTAGAATGGACTGTGGTGGTGGGTGTGCGACTCTGTGAAAACACCTAAACCACTGAACTGTATGTCCCTAGTGGCTGAACGGTACCATGTGGGAATCATATCTCAATAAAGTGGCTTTTATGCTCCACCAGGCTCTGCTGCCCACTGCTCACCCCCCCCCCTTTCTCCCGCCAACCTGCCTGAGTGGTATTTCCTTTCCTTTCCATCCCCCAGGCCTTGCTCCTCCAACCCCTAAGGCCTTCACCCATTCACTCGTTCATTCGTTCATGCCGCATCGAGCAATGATGACTGTGCATCTGCCAGGGTTTAAGAGAAGCAGGTACAGGTCCTGTGCCCCAGGCGCCCACAGCCCCATGACCGACAGACAATAGCAGCAAACGGGAAAGCAATGAAGGGGCCGTCCCAGCCCTGGCCAGTTTGGCTCAGTGGATAGAGTGTCGGCCTGCGGACTCAAGGGTCCCAGGTTCGATTCTGGTCGAGGGCATGTACCTTGGTTGCAGGCACATCCCTAGTGGGGAGTGTGCAGGAGGCAGCTGATCGATGTTTCTCTCTCATCGATGTTTCTAACTCTCTATCCCTCTCTATGAAAAATCAATAAAATATATATTTTTTTAAAAAGGGGGCCATCCCAGGGCGGAGCTGAGCGCACCCTCCCCGGTCCTTCACTCACTGACCTCTCACGGTTCACTCTGAGCTCTTGGGGTTCACTCTGAACTTTCATGGTTCACTCTGAGCTCTCAGGGTTCACTCTGAACTTTCACGGTTCACTCTGAGCTCTCCAACGTTCAATCTGAACTCTTGGGATTCACTCTGAGTTCTCCAGGGTTCACTCTGAACTCTTGGGGTTTACTCTGAGTTCTCCAGGGTTCACTCTGAACTCTTGGGGTTCACTCTGAGTTCTCCAGGGTTCACTCTGAACTCTTGGGGTTCACTCTGAGCTCTCCAGGGTTCACTATAAACTCTTGGGGTTCACTATGAGCTCTCCAGAGTTCACTCTGAGCTCTCGGGGTTCACTCTGAGCTCTCAGGGTTCACTGAGCTCTCGGGGTTTGCTCTGCTCCTCCTGGAAGACCCAAACCCCTCCGGACAATGCTCTGAGCCTCGCCCTCCCGCTTCTGGCGAGTGAGGCGGGAATTGGCTTCAAAACACCTGGCTCAGCTCCCACCTCCACCCCACAGGCCCCTGGGACACAAGACGGCCCCTCCCTTCACAAGAGGAGCCCTGTGAGCCGGGTGGTTTATTGAGAATTTAATCTGGCAGGATTATCTGTAAAAAATTAACTTGTATCTTATAGGCTCATCAGAAATGAAAAAAGGTATCTTCCCTTCTCCCAGGAAAATGGCAAGTCCTTGAGACTTGCTGGATGAATGGATATGTTTTATTATTATTATTATTGCTCTTCGGAGAAGTAACTAAGTCTCCGGTTGGAAGACCTGTTTGTCGGCACAGAGGCCTTCGGGTCTCGAGGTCTCTGAACAAGGTGAGTTCTAAGAGGGGAGCGGCTTGGTCCTGGGCGCCGGCTCTTCTGGAGGCTGGAGAGGAATGGGGGAGAGTCTTGGGGTGCAGGGACCTGAGCTGGATCAGACACTGCCCTGCTGAGGTGTGGGACCTGGACCAGAGGGGGTGGGGGTGGGCCTGTGACCTGCTGGCAAGCAGTGGAGCCCCCGGAGGGGCAGCCAGGCCCCTGGCCTCCAATGCCCTCTGCAGAGCTCTTCTGAGCCCTCATACAGCCCCAAGGGCCCCCAGAACTCAAGACTTAGGACCAACCTCTCCTCAGGCCTTGGATTGGATTTCCTTCTATTTAAACAAACAAACAAACAAACAAACGTAACCTTCCCTGCTTGCCCAGCGCCTTGGAGCAGTTCCAGCCTGACTCTGAGGCACCTCGGGGACAATGAATGCATAACCGCCTCAGACCCCCCACAATCCTTGCCTGGGAGACAGTAAGGTTTTATTTTTTGAGACGATGACCAGAGAGCTGACCAGACAGAACAGTGTGGTCTCTCCCGAGGGCCCGCTGTTGGGGCATCCCTGGAAGTTAGGGGGAAATGAGCTTAAAAGGATCCTGGAGAACAATGATCCAAAACTGCAGGCACGTGGACACCGAGCAGCCGACAGGATGTTCGAGGAAAACGTGAGAGCAGCAGAGGTGACACCCTGTCATACACAAGGGACTCTTAAAGCGCCTGCTCCTGCACCTGCACCTAAATGAAGGCGAGGCTCAGGAACCGTTACTGGGTGATGACACTGAAGTCTTAGCGGAGTGAGACGAACCTGTGGCCGGGCCAGGCAGCAGGTCTCCCCGCCACCAGTCTTTCCCGCTGCCAGGGCTCAGGCAGGAGGCTGCGAACCTGTGGGAGAGCCTCAATAAGAGCAGCTGCTGCAGTGATGATGATGGGTGGCTGATGTCGCAGGACCTCAGAAGGGGGTGAGGAAAAAACATTGGAATTAGAGTCTGAAAATTGGCCCATGTTTTTCTTGATTGTGTGGCCTTGGGAAAGGTATACATCTTCGAGCCTCAGTTTTCCCAGCTGGGAATTAGACCTAACCATAGGGCTCCTGGGAAAAAATAAATAATGTGCAAAAGTGAAGAACAGACTGAACAGGTTCAAGAGGGCAAGGGTCAGGCTCTATACCCACAAGAAACGGGCCAGGAGGCGCCCCCAGCCCGCTTCACATGAATCAGCAAAGCACAGCGTTTCTTTGCCAAACCAAAGCCTCTGTGCCCGGTTCCAGGTCAAGGACCCTGGCTGCTTCTCCAGGACATCCAGCAAAGGGGTCCCCTTCCTCGGCCTCCCCAGGAAACCCCTGCCCCGCGGGCCCCAGCAGAGCAGGAGGATGGAGTAGATAGGGCATGTCCCACAGCTGCCCCCTCCCATCCACCTGGCAGCCAGCAGCCCCTCGATTCCCAAAAGCCCTCCCCTGGGGGGCAGACCCAGCACGGCGATCACTTCCACCATCCCTCACTGGTTAAGAACTGTGCTGCCACCGCAGGCTGATACTGTGAGCCCCTGGCCCCCTTTAGAGTTGATTTTACAATAAAGTCTCGAAGCCAGGGACCCTCCAGTTGGTCTGCATAAAGCAGAGTTATTGGTCTTGGTGTTTTTAAAAATAGATGCAACTCCAGACCCCAGGAAGCTGAAGGGATATTATGGGAATACACACTGTACTGTGTTGTTACTAGATGAAAAATTGGATTCTGGGCTCCTGTTCCCCCTCAGCTCCCTTGTGCCCCCCCCCTTGTGGCTCCACACCTGGACGCGTGGCTCCAGGCACCAGGAACAACATATATTACAAATGGGGTCCCCTTGGCACAGCCCCCTGGCACAGCTCAGGGGCCCAGCTACTCCACGCAGTGCTGGGCCCGGAAGCTCCTGCTCCGTCTTCCTTCCAGACACATCCCAGGCCCGATTGTAAACAGCGAAACCCCCACAAAAAAAATAAGCCACAGCCCCAAGCTACACAGGGGGGCCATACTTCGCACGGGCCTCCCAGGCAGCTGGCCCTGCCCGCAAGCCCATCTGGCACTGAGGCTTGGCAATGTGGAGCCTGCCTCTTAGGCAGATGTCCTGCATGTGGTGGGCAGTTTCTCCACCTCAGATGATCCACTGGCCACCAAAGTGAGAGGAGAGGGTCCTGTGTTCACTCCAACAGCCACGGAGATGCTGACACCCATGCATAGCGCCCAGGGCCAAGCGCTGGAGCTCACCACAACTCTACATGTGCTGCTAGACGTGGCCTGGCAGATGAGGAGACGCAAACATGTCCAAGGTCAAGAATAAACTAGATCAGGCTCTGTATGAATTCAGAGGATAAAGCCCTCCCACCCTGACTTTCCTCCACTTTCAGTGCCGCTACAGACTGAATGTCTGTCCTCAAAACTCACATGTGTGATGGCATGGAGCTTGGGGGGGTAGTTTGGGGGAATGATTAGGTCGTGAGGGTGAGACCCTTACAAGTGGAATTAGTGCCCTTATAAAAGGGACCTCAGAGAGTGACTTCCCAGCCTTCAGAACAGTGAGCAGTGTGTGTTTGCTGTATACCAGCCGCACGGTCTAGGGTATTTCCTTGTAACAGCCGGGACGAACTCAGTCAGTCCCCTTAGTCCAGATTCCCCTGGTCAATCGCCAGCCTCTAAGACGTCCAGGTGGGAATTCCCTCTTCCCCTTCAATAGCATTCCCCTTAAGCTACAAGCTCAATGAAGGCAGGGACCATGCTTACCTGGGGAGCCACCCTGGCATGCAGCGGGCACTCGTGGAACCAGATGAAGGGAATAAAGGCTCATAGCGAACGCTGGCACAGGAAGTGCTTACTAAGCATGGACCCTTGCTCCAGAGGCAGAAAAAGTAAAAATTCAAACATTTGTCAAACAGAAAATCAATAATAATTTACTCAAACGGATGGGCACATGTCTTTAACGATGCTGTTCTGTCTTTATTAAGGACAGTGACCAGGTGTGCCGCTGAGAGTACACACATGACTCTTTACGTTCTTCTTAACCTTCCTTGTGACTCCCAGACACTCACAGTCGTCAAGCGCTCTGGCAACCAAGCTCCCGCCTCCTCTCCCACTGAGACCCTTTCTGCTCGCCACAGTCTCTGTGCGCATGCGTCCTGCTGGGAGGGAAAGAGGAGGCAACGGGACACCACACAGTGCGCCTCTGGGTCCTTCTGCTCTCTCCCTCCCAGCAATGCCCAGTGCCGAGC
Source organism: Murina feae (assembly GCA_004026665.1). Taxonomy (NCBI): domain Eukaryota; kingdom Metazoa; phylum Chordata; class Mammalia; order Chiroptera; family Vespertilionidae; genus Murina; species Murina feae. Next base: position 1,610 of record PVJC01000948.1, on the reverse strand, counting down.
TGGGCTGCCGGTCTCTGCAGGCCCTGCCCTCGAATACACGGCGCCGAGAAGGCCCGCCTCCTGCTCACGGACTGTCCTGGATGCACAAGGTCTCCCCTCAAAAGAGCGGCTGCACCCGGCCATTGTGGCTCAGTGGTTGAGTGGGGACCTGTGAACCAGGAGGTCGGGGTTCAATTCCAGGTCAGGGCACATGCCAGGCTGCAGGTTTGATGCCCAGTAGGGGGCGTGCAGGAGGCAGCCAATCAATTATTCTCTCATCATTGATGTTTCTATCTCCCCCTCCCTTCTTCTCTAAATTAATAAAAAAAAAATTTTATAAAAAAAGAGCAGCTACCAGCTTCAAGGGGCTGAGGGGCGGGGTGGGCACCACAGCGTGCGCTGCGTCACACCTGGTGGCGGTGAGGACGCCGCTGTGGGTGAGCCGCCCGCTTCCCCAGCACAGCCCTGTGCCCCTCCTTCCCTTCCTTCTCGGAGAGCAGGGAGGGGGGCGATGGTCCTGGTGCTTTCACCCCACCACGGACCCCGCACTCCTGCCCCAAGACGGCGCTAATGCGACGGAGATTTAATTTGTGAGACACCTTTCTGTGAAAGCCTGCCTGCGGGCATGCTCTTCGGTTAAAATCTCTCCAGAAGGCGCTCAGCCACTTCACTTCCCACTTAAGAGACGGACAACCGCAGGCCCACAGCGAGGGAGGAGGGAGGAGGGACAGGGCTCTGCGGACACGCTCGCAAACTCCGGGAAATTAGGATTTCAACTTTTCCACCTTCTGTTTATTTGCAGTCCTAATTAAAGTCGCAGCGGAATGACTGGAACACAATGGCACGCCCTGCGACGTGATTGCCTTTTCTAAGCGTGGCGCCACCAAGAAGACGTTCTGACACTCCAGCAAAGAGGCACCGCGGTACACCCTCCCACGGGGACACCCGCACCTAATGACTCTCCTTGGGGAGGGAGGGCGGGAGACGCCGGTGCTCACTCCATTCACAACTTCCAGGGTGCCTCCAACCCGCTCTGTGCTCGGTGACCGAGGGCAACGGGGAGCTGGACAAGGGGGCTGCTGGGCCTCGGGACAATGGGCGCGGCTGGAGAGGGCCCCATCGCCCATCACTGAGGCTGGGCTCTGCCCGCCGGCTCTCCTGGCACCCCCGTCCCTGCCACCCCATTCTACTGCCCCAAGCGCTACCGGGGTCTCGCTGCTCTGCTCCAACGAGCACGTACGGACCACGAGTGTGGCGAGTGGGACAGAAGGGGCAGGATATAAGCCGAGGGACGTAAGGGCTGCCAATCCATGAAACCTATGCGAACGCACAGAAGGCGGCCCAGAGGACGCTGTTCGAGCGTGGCAAGTAACGGAAATACTTTTCTCTCTGTGTTCCTAAATTTCTGGGCGATTACTATATATTGTCATATACCACATCTAAACTAATAAAAGCGAAATATTAAAATTAACCGTTTCTCCGAGACAGGGTAAGCCACGCCCACCAGCCAATCAGAGCGGCTGTATGCAAATTAGCCCAGCCAACATGGCGGCCGCCACTCACGGACCTGAGTAAACAGCCCTTTCCATTGCGGCAGGAGGGAAAGTGAAGCTGCGCCCCTCAGCTCAGCT